>JAJAGP010002452.1:0-113732 GCA_025084515.1 Ancistrus triradiatus | reverse complement strand
CAAACCACTAACCCAATATCTAAACCTCTAACCCAATATACAAACCACTAACCCAATATACAAACCACTAACCCTATATACAAACCTCTAACCCAACATCCAAACCACTAACCCAATATCTAAACCTCTAACCCAATATACAAACCTCTAACCCAATATACAAACCACTAACCCAATATCCAAACCTCTAACCCAATATACAAACCTCTAACCCAATATACAAACCACTAACCCAATATACAAACCACTAACCCAATATACAAACCTCTAACCCAATATACAAACCACTAACCCAGTATCCAAACCTACAACCCAATGCACAAACCACTAACCCAATACACAAACATCTAACCCAACATCCAAACCTCTAACCCTTGACTGAAACTTCTTATACAATATCCTAACCTCTAACCTGCTCCTCAAAGCTCTAGCCCAACATTCAAACCTGTAATCCACTACACAAACCTCTAACCCCAAAGTTCTAAATTTTTTAAATCTCTAAAGTCCAAATCTATAACCCATTACCCAAACCTCTACTCCACTACCCAAATCTTTAGCCCACTACCCAAACCACTAATTAATTCCCAAATTATTATCCTAACCTCTAACCAGCTAACCTAACCTATTACCCAGTACCCTAACCTCTAACACACTACTGAAATGTTTAACCCGCTACCCAAACCATTAACCCACTATCCAAACTTTTAACCCACTACCCAAACCTCTAACACAATACCCAAAATAACCAATCCACCACCCAAACTGCTAACCAGCAACCCAAATCTCAAACTTGCTACCCAAATCTCTAGCCTACTTAAACCTATAATCCGCTACCCAAATCTATAACGCGCGATGCAATCCTCTAACCCTCTACCCAACCACTTAACCCACTAAGCAAATCCCTAACCCCATTCAATCCTCTAACCTGCTACCCAAATCTTTGACGCACTATACAACTATCCAAACCACTAACCCACTACCCAAACCATTACTATCCATACCACTAATGCAATACCTAAATTATTAATCCACTATCCAAACACCTAACGCACTACTCAAGATAACAACAACATTAATAAATTTAAAAAAGTGAGCATACCACTGTCCCAAAAACACAACATAAGCTGTTTTGGTGGATTTTTGGAAATGAAATGTGTCTTTTGAAGAGCTGAGTGCGCCACGGAAAAGAGCGTGCTTCAGACAACAACACATGCAATGTTCGGACTCTGAGACGGCATTTTACGGTAGAACTGGCTGCCCATAGCGCAGGTGCCCACTGGTGCCCCGTCTTCAGCAACCCGGCGGGCTTTCAGTCCCCCACGGTAATCGCGTAAATGCCCGAAAACGCTCCAGATACAGCGAAATCACACAAACACAAACACACACACACACTCATGACCGAGACAACGATTCACATTTCATACACGTGTTACAGATGAAGTGAGGACTTACCTGTGTCGGGGTTGGAGACACAGCGAGGACACGGCTTTGGAGGGCACGATGGTGCCAACGCTGCCCAAAACGCACTGGCGAAAAGACGTCCGCACCAACGCGCGCGCACCGTCACAGCGCGCACCCGCAGCATTAAACAGTTCGTCGTCGACTGTGTGTGTGTGTGTGTGTGTGTGTGCACGCGCGCGCTGAGACGAGGTTCAACCTGAACCAAACCGGTGCTTGCAGCTGGGAACGCGACAGATGCGCGGCTGGCAAACGGGTGCGCGCGCTCAAGAGGGCACTCCTTTAGAAACTTTATGATGCCATGCTTCGAGGTTGAATGATTAATTCGTGCGCGGTATGCGTTGCTGTTGCGAAACGACGTGATAAAAACACTCCACACAGTCCAGAGATGTAAAGAAATCCTAAATAGTCTGTGCGCCAAAAGTGCAAAAGTATTGAGACACCTTACGCATTACACCTAACTCCAAAGGCGTTCATACGGAGCAGCTCTAACAGCTTCTACTCTACTGGGAAGGCTTTCTACAAGATTTTGGACTGTGACTGGGGGAATCCATCCGGCATTTGTGAGGTCAGGCACTGAGGGGCTGTGCTGTGCTCCATGCGATGCTAGTGAAGTCCATGCGTCAAGAGTTCATTAGATTCCATAATTCCATCCTTTGTTCCTTTAGTTGATCTGGAAAATGTGACACTGATTAAATTAACTTAATTTAGCGTTTTGAGGTTTGCTTGGTGAAACCGGTACGACAAAAATCTTAAACATCCTCTAAATGTGATGATTCCATCATTTTAGCCAAGGGTTGTAGCTTTGGCTAAAGATTTCCCAACAAAAATAACATAGTATATGACAATAAAATAATTACAAGCTCTTATCTTTATGCATTCACGAATAAAATGACTATTGTCGCAGTAAACGAGGCAAACAGATCGTGTAAAGATTTAAAACGCAAACCTAGCTGTCGTCGCTACGTTGTCGCCCCCTGCTGGTCACTTGAGTTTAATGCAAATGATTTTATTTTCTGCGAAGGCAAACTACTTACAGGCACAAGACGGGCACAAGACGGTTCTGTTGAGTCACGCAGTCTTTCAAATAAAATAAACTGTTAGATATTAAATATTCACTAAACGCAGTATGGCGCTCGGTGAGATGCATCTTACTCTAAAACCGGGATGAATTTTGAGACTTTGGTCCTAGGACTTGGTTATGAGCCTTTCTGTGATTCGCGATTTTAAACGCCATAGACGGGCAGGATACTAAACATCCACTAGAGGGCGTTATGTTATACAGACATTATATTGCAAGATATATGTATATATATATATATATATATAAAACAGAATATTAAACAGAGTATACATATATAAGTGTATTTTATATTGCAGTATATTTTCTATCAACTAACAGTCATCAGATTGCAGTTTAACGTCATCTACTAAATGTTAATATTGATCAGGTTGCAGTTTATTCGATATCCACCAGAGGGCGGTATGGCGTATTGGCGCTACTGAACAAAGGCAATCATGGCGACCTCCATGAGCGGGATGTTTTCGGGGCAGCCACAACAGCAGCAACCGCCCCAGCAGCAGGCTCCCGGTGCTCACCCGCCTCCAGGCACCGGAGCCCCGGGTCCGAGAGCTGCGGGGAACACTTTAGTGGACGATCTGGAGGCTTCGTTTGAAGTAAGACCTCGGAAGTCGAGGGAAAGTTCGCTGGTTAGCGTTAGCGGCTAAGGAAGATCGGTTATTCTTTGGTTGTGTCTCAAATGCATCCCTTGTTACCTTTATTAGTGTACTTCCCTAATATCGCTGATAATGGGCCGTGCTCGCTGTGTAGTGCACTATGCGGTTAGGGGAGGTTGATTTGGGATACGGAACACGAGACTCGCTTATCGTGCTGATTTACCGGTCTATATTCGAGACTTTAGGGGGTGTGTGCGCGGAGAAAAGGGTTAAATCGTGTGTGTTGTGTTCACAGGCGTGTTTCGCTTCCTTAGTGAGCCAGGATTATGTGAACGGGACCGACCAGGAGGAAATCCGAACAGGTAAATACACGGCATGCTGAGATCGCTTTCTTACTGTACTATAGGTCATCATGTGGTTATGATTAAATGACAGCTAAATATAAGTGTGTGTGTGTGTGTGTGTGTGTGTGTGTGTGTGTGTGTGTGTGTGTGTCAGGTGTTGATCAGTGCATACAGAAGTTTCTTGATGTGGCCAGACAGACCGAATGCTTCTTCCTTCAGAAGAGACTGCAGCTGTCAGTCCAGAAGCCTGAACAAGTGGAGAAAGAGGTGTGTCAGTCCTGTCAGTGCCCCTTCCTAAAAAAAAAAAAAAAAAAAGGACTTTTCAGTAATGCTGTATGCTCCAATATCATATTTGGCTCTATATTGTAGAGCCAAAAGTATGTAGACGCCCCTAATTTCAGCCACACTTACTTCTAACATTCATTATCGAACGTCCATGATCTCCTTCTTAAAATATTTAAGGTGGTCGTAGTTCCACACCAATCCTCGCGCCACTGGACGTCAAACTCTAGGCTACACGTGAACGTTTTTAACCATCTCTCTCTCACACCGTGTAGGACATATCCGAGCTGAGGAACGAGCTGCAGAGGAAGGAGATGCTGATTCAGAAGCACCTGACCAAGATCTACCACTGGCAGCAGGTCCTGGAGGACATCAACGTCCAGCACAAGAAGCCCGCCGAGCTGCCTCAGGGCCCGCTGGCCTTCCTGGAGCAAGCGTCGGCCAACCTGCCCAAACCCAACTGAAGAAGGAACTGGACTTAAAAGTGTTAAAGTTACGTTTACAGCGAGCGAAGGGGGGCGGCGTTCATCGTCCCAAGCTAGAGCTGGCTCTGAATAGGATCGTAATGCAGGACGCGTTTATAAACGATTTAATCATTAATAAGATCCGAGTATTCATCCATCTATGTCAAGCCAGTTTGGGCCCCCTGGATAAATTACAGGGTTTTTGATTTTTAAACAAGACCCCCATTTGTTCTGGTCAGGGTCATACAGGGTCCGGAGCCTGTCCTGGCATATATCATGAAACTACAACCAGGACTCGAACCCGGGTCGCCGTACGGCCACATAGCGAGTTCCCAGCGCGGTTGTGTTTGGTTCGTTCCTGGAGAACACAGGGCACTCGACCAAAGTACACATGGTGGTCGGGAGAGCCAGTCCAGGACCCAGGTTATTAAGGGTCCATTCGTGTTTTTGTGTCCTCTCCTATTACTTACTGGTTCGAATTACAAAACGTATGCTTTGACCGGGGGTCGCCCAAATGTCTCTCCTGTACTTTTGTGAATATTTAACTTTGTTACTCTGTACAATAAACGACTTCATTCTGTACTTCCTCAGCGTTGTGTGTTGTTTAGTAGGTCATATTTTAAAAAATAAAGACCATAAAGGGTAGATACAGTACAGTGCAAAAGTCTTAGGCCACCATTAGATTAAATCTAATCTTAGACCATCATTTTATCAATGGCATAATGGCCATATATGTGTGACTATTCTCAGTGTCTGTAATAGTATACAACCAGAAAAAACAGGAACATTTTTGGGAGCTTTAGCGAGGAACCTAATACATTCTGAAGCTTGGTCAGAAATGGTCTTTTTGGAAGGTTAGAAGCCAAAAAAACAAACACTTTTCAGAAGATGAACAGGGTGAAAAGGCTAAGATATGATAAATCTCCCAAAGCCTGGACTGAAGATCAGTGGGAAGGTAGTTTTTGGGTCCAATGGACGAACACATGGTTGCTCTAAATTGGCCTAGTATGAAAGTGACTGATTAGTGTCGATGTGGCCTAGCTCCTGTCGTGAATAGCCATTAATGATGATGTGATGTTAAGTAAATAAATATAATTAATTAATAATACAGTGTGTAGTCTCCAGTGAAATACCCAGTCTTTAAATGTTACCTACACAGGCAAAAAGTCCATTAAAAAGTAGTGGGACTGTGGTAGCCTAGCGGTAAAGGTCCAGGGTTCAAATCCCACCTCTGCCAAACTGCCACTGTTGGGTCCTTGAGCAAGAACCTTAACCCACAATTGCTTGGATTGTAAGACTGTATCAATTGTAAGTCGCTCTGGATAAGGGCGTCTGCTAAATGCTGTAAATGTAAATGTAGTTTTATATTACAAAACAAAGGAAACCTGCCTATTCTGATGAGACGTTATGGCGGGTGTGACGTCAATGCAGTTCTTAGCGCCTTACGACACAAATACAGCATATGTACACATTTTAACCGATGATTTAACGTAAAACTGTAGTTTATAATGATAATAACCGAACAGAGTTCGAAGTACAGCTGGAAGTTTATAATAGTATGGCTCTCGCATACTACCAGAAATAGTACGCACTACACGAATACCCTTCAGCTTTTCTTCATGAAATAGTACGCAAGCGTAGTAAGCGACACGCCAAACAGCCGTTATTTTCTTCACGTACTCTGTATTTACAACCACGGAACGACATGTTACTCTAGAGGCGTGTGTACTCGTGTTGTATACTTATTGCGGCTCAGAAAAAATCCAAATTCACCGAATAACGAAAAGCAAGGGTGGGAGTCGGTTTCTAAGAGTCGATTCTACCGTCCCGCATTAAGAATCGAGTCGACGCCAAAGCTTTAGTGTCAATTTATAAGATTCACTTTCACCACGCCATTCATTGGAAATGGAGAGTCGACTCCAGAAGGTGCGGTGTCGATTCCGCAAATCGCCCATTTCCAAATTCCAGTGGAAACAGCGAACGTTTGCTTGATACTGTAAACAGTTTGAAACTACTAAAGCGTATTAAAATAAAAAACACGCTTACTTAGATAGGGAATAAATGATCAAGGATCGATTTCCAAAAAGCATCATACACTCAAGAGTCGGTTGGTGGTTAGTGCGTTGAGAGTGTAACGTGGAGTCCGGGCTCCATTTAACAACAAGTCGGTGTTAAATACAGTTAAAAATACACATATTTGTGATACTTATTTACCTATCCTTCTTATGCTTGTAATTTCAGTCTGCGTTAAAACAAAACAGAGCGGAACCATTTGTGGCTCTACAGAGAACGGGGGACAAAAAAACATTGACCATCCCTAAAACACGTGCATTGAGCGAAATCAGACAGCAGACATGGCGAGTGTGTTTATGTCTGTTTGTACAAATATGCATATAAGCAGAACACATAGTAAAACCTATTTTCCTCTCTTGTTGTAGCCTAAAGCAGCGAAAGCGAAGGGTGCTGCGGAGAAGAAGGTCATTCATCCGTACAGCCGGAAAGCGGGATATCTGGTCAGAGCCGCTCACAAACAGGACAGAAAAGACAAGTAAGAGTGTTGTTTGTTTATTGAGATGTTTCGGTGTTAAACTTCATTTAAACTCTTTCTGTGAGAGATACGCCAATAGATGTGACGTCGCGATTTTTTCAGGATTTGTTCACTGTAGATCTTACATATCGCGATATTTCGTGATACATGAGATACGTTAGTAGCTGTAATAACGCGATGTTTTAGGATTTGTTCACTGTAGGTCCTACGTATCGCGATATTTCGTGATGTGTGACAGACGTGATGCTAGTAATGCTAACGTGATAAATACTTTATCACGATTTATAACACAGTTTAGTACTTTTAGAAGAAAGTGTATTTTAGAAATGGTATAAAATGACTATTTGTTAATCATATTAATAAATAAATTTGCCCAAGCTACCTGAAATGTACTTAATGTCAAACTATACTTTCAACACAGACATGACATGCTAACAGAAAACTATATTGTTTCTCACCCGTGTTTGTAGTCCAGTCTTTACTTAACTTTCTTCGTATTTGCGGCAGCATTCGCCATATAAATTAGGGACCGTGACTTGTGACTTTGCTTGTGACTAGGCATTGCGTACCTCAGATCAGGGGTTTCGATTCACTTCTTTTCACCTGGGGCCATCTCCTTACAACAGTAAGACGCAAAGATATCAGTACGTCGTTCCATCTGCTAGATTTCTTCGTACAGATTCGCTTTGGCAAAGCGTCCAGCCAAAACTGCTTCGTTTTAAAGATGGTACATAATGCATTGGCTACAGTCGCCAACAAAAAGGACACATTGCCTGCGGTTAAGCGTGGGGACGGTCCTTTTATTCTTCGAGGTTTCACTGCAACAGTTCCACTGCAAATAAAGGGACGAATGGAGTCTCCACAGTCTGGGAACCCATTGTCCCAAAGTCATGAAGAAACAGACGACGAAACGATGGTTCAGAGCAGGAAATATGAACTGAAACCCTCTGGTCTGGCACCAACAACCATGCCGTGTTTGATAAGAACATTACCAGAGTTAATAACCAATTGGACAATGGTACGACCGGTTTATTCGTACCACGTCTGGTTAAACAGTGTAGATACATTACGGGTTTTCGCTTGTGTTTCAGGTTAAAAGGTGAAAAGGCCCAGCGTTTAAATCTAATCCGTAAGATTCACTTTTGGTTCTGAACTCTATTATTCTTCATTCTCTATTGTTCTTCATTATCGCCTTTGAGTTCCTAATGTGTCGTTCCATCCACAGGGGACAAACTTTTGTGGTTCCAAAATGAGCTGGACCCTGCAAAGTCCGAATATTCCAAACAAGACGCTTGCGAAATCATCGAGAGGTAAGGGGTGTGGGTCTGTGTAACGATGGTATATGGTACAAGTCCACCTGTGTAAGGCTTTGTCTGCTCTGAGGTGCTCTGGGTTTTTAATTAAAATTAAAATAACACACTATCATGTAAGATATTACTGAAATGACTTGAAGTACTTGGTGTAATATTACTTAAAATATATTTTTGATTTTTAGCTAAATGTTTGGAGAAAAGGAGCTAGAAAGGGAAAAAAAGCTGTAATTTATGTTAATTATTTGCTAATAAAGATTGGCAGTGAATCACTTTATGCTTTTGGTCTTTTCTTAGATAGCTTTCCTTAGATACTCATGGGGGGGCTCCAAGGAAAAAAAGGTTAACATCCACTGGTATTTCTCAGGTACCTGCACCGATTCGATGACGAGCTGCAGCAAATCGAGCTGGCCAACAGCATCAAGGGTCGTCAGGGTCGGGTGCACGGCTCGAGAGAGACGGTCATAAAGCAGGCCGTGGAGAGAGAGAGGGCCCAGTACGAGGGGAACGGCTTCGGTGAGTGGAGCTGACTACTCGTAGCATGTTTCCATGACTCGGTGCTTGACCGCTCTCTTACTTCAACAGAGATCCCGGATATAATCAACTCCAAACGTCTGAAGACCTTCAGGTAAGCATGCACTCGAACCTCCTCCTCTAATTAAGCCCGGCGCTCTAGATGGCTGTAAAATGAAACGCTGTCATCGGGTGTGATTTGACAGGGAGTGGAGCGGCGACTTGAAGAAGCTGCCCAACATCAAGATGCGCAAGATTTCACCGAAAGGCTCGGAGAGCAAACGCGAGGAGATGGAGCGCGAGGACTGCGAGGAAGACGTCATTTCGGTTCTGGACTCCGACGCTGAACTCTCAGACGGCAAGACGGACTGAATCGAGCTAAACCACCCGGAAATCACCTGAATTATGCTGCAGTGCAACGGAAACCCATCGGTCCAAACTCATTTTCATGACGGACACAAAAATAAAGTGCATTTATCAAGTAAAAATGGTCAGATCTTACACCCCACTGATGATACCCAGGGTTTCACCCAGGGCACCACACTCCCTCTACCGGCTCGCCGTCTCCCACAGTGCTACGTGATGTTATGAAAACAGGACATGTTGGACCTGACCACCTTCTTCCACGGCTCATAGGTGCACGTAGGCTTCAGATATGGTGGAAAAAAAGAAGCCAAACGTGTCGTCATTTCTAAAACCAGTCTACGTGATGACACCTTGAAGAACCACCATCAGTATGTGACAATAAAACACATAAGAATTAGAGATCGTCTGAGAATTACCCAGAATGACCCTGGACGCACTAGAACAGGGAAAACAAGTAACCAAAATCTTGGAGTATCTTACACACACAGGAATCAAAGCCCCGACTATTAAGATCCCCTGAGCAGTAATAAAAATGATTAACTTACCCAAAAGACGCCATCTGCCATGAATTATTACCGAAATCTGGCCATGGGGGAAAAACACCATACAAACAAACAACAAACACGACACCTGTAAGAGATTTTTGTTGTAATTTTGTTTATCTGAGAAGGGTTTTTAATTTGTCTTAAAATGTCTTAAATCCATCCCATGGGTCTTATAAATGCCCCCAGACCGTAAATACAGTTTTGTTTCTAGCTCACTGCTGTAACGGCAGACTGAACTAACTGTTTACTAATTGCTTACTTGCTTTTAGCGAAGGGAGACGGTACTGTAGGTATGGGGAAGCATAAATTTCAGCCCAGTTTTGCCCTGCGGTTAAACTCAATGTGGTTAAAGCTGTGGGATGAAGCTGGGGAAAAGCACAAAGCAATTCAGTGTCTCACCATCAGACATTTACCAGCGCTGTTCTGTCTTCCACCTCTGTTCCAAAGAGCAGGCCTCCAAACGACCATCGACCGCGGCTACGCATAAAGCAGAGGTGCGCTGGTTCCATGATGGTAGCGAACTAGTAGGAGAAGTTTTCAGGGATGATTCTGAGGTCGTTCGTGGTTTTATTCCTCTCTGATGAAACAAGAAGGCGCCGCCGCCATGTGGCAATAGTGGTTCACCAGAAAATACAGTGGAAGCTCAGAGTTAGGGGTGGGCGATATGACGATATTTTGACCTATCGTCATCAATTTTTATATCGTGATAGAGAGAGAGTAAAACTTTGTTCTTGCTGGTAGGCGTAAGAACATGTCGACGTCGGGTTATACCCCAGAGCGGACGGGACAGTGTTCATGGCCTCGTGTTTGTTCTCCACTGCTGACAGTGAACTCTTAACGATCTGGCTCTTGTCAAAGACCCATTTCCCCAATAGATGGCAGACCATCACGTGAGCAGCTGTACTTAGACCGTCTGTGAGTGGTCATTAGGTTTTGGTTCATCGGGGTGATTTATTATTATTATTATTATTATTGTTAGAGAGAGCACCAATAAAACACTGTGAATGAGGAGCGTCTGTAAGACGAGAAGAACCATGGATTAGGCCTCTATGTCTACAATGTGGCGTTTATCCAAAAACAATTTCTGAACCATTTATAGCAGCATTCATAATCAGGGTTAGTGAACTTCGTCTGGAAATCAAGCCGTCTGGGTTTTTTTACTCATTACGCTATGGTACCATTAGATTGCATTAAAACCTTGTTACTTTACAAAACAAGGGTATAAACAATACAGACTACATTTAGTTTTGTGAGTCATTCCGGGTTGAAAAAGTTGTCTGATTTTGCCTCTCGTTCCCTGGTCGCCCACCCACACTGATCAAACAGGCTCCGCCCCCGCCTGTTGAACCCCGTCGTGCGCGGTCTCGGGGCAGTCCTGAACGAAAATGACGCGGTTAAAAGCCTTCAGGCGCCTCCACAGTTGCAGGTAGACTTTGCCTTGGACGTACATGAAGACGAACCCCGCGGCCACGCCGCCGGCCACCATGCCGACCTTGGTCCAGAACAGCCAGTCCAGCAGCCCCGACGCGGCGAGAGCGGACAGATCCAGCGAGCCTGGGTGTGAACGAGAAGTCGCAAATATTAATATTAAACACCGCACAGCGATTTTTTTGCTCATCTGTGGCGGGGAAACGCTTAAGGCTGCACTTACAACCACACATCAGCAAAAAGTTGGAACTTTTATTTCACTGCAGACAGTATGGACCCTAGATATTTCACGGTTTTCTCTGGTCAGCTTCATTCCTGCATTTGCCACCTGGGTATTTAGGGCTAGTAATGAGGAAAAAACTAAATAATGATGGACTTCCACAAAAACATCTGTTATACTGATTAGTATGATGGTCCATCCCAGATGCCTCCGAGCCAAGAGAAGTCGACGCCACTTCTGGACATGGTTATAACATAAATCTTCTTTTTAGCACAGTAATGTTTTAAGTGGCATTTGTGAATGTAACTCTATTGTAGAGCTTGATAAAGGTTTGATAAAAATCCTTGCCCATGTAGTTCTATTGATGAATGATTCTTGATGCAGTGCCATCTGAGGGATCGGAGATCACCCCTCTTCAGTTTTTAGGAAGTTCCTCCAGATTCCATGAGTCGTTTAATGATATTATGCTCTGTAGAGGTAGGAATATGGAAATCCCTTCCAGTCCTTCTTTATTTCAATAATTTTCTCACGCACCTTTGCTTGTCAAAGACTCAGGCTTTCCTTGATGCTGCTTTTGTACCATGTCATGATTATAATCCCCTGTTTGGAATCACAACGTTATTTCATTACCAGCTCTAAGTAGCCAGCGTACCAACTTTTATTGGAATCTGTATGCAGGCCTGAAATGCAGGAATGGATGTTTATTAATAAACCTTTTTCTGACTTGGGGTAGGCCATTGTTAATGTGTATGCGTGTGAGAGGGAGACTTGACCGTTGGCGCCTCGGCTTTTCCGGAGCTCTTCGGTAACGCGGCCCGCCAGGATGTAGAGGGACCACAAAACGCAGGCCACGGACACCAGGTGGAACGTGACCGAGCAGAAGATCTTCCTGTGCTCGCTCGCGGACATCTGCAGGGTCTCCCACTGAGAGAGAGAAAACAGAGAAGGAGAATAGCACCAAAGAAAAGCATCCAGTTGTACCCCTGTTGATCCTGGGCAGAGTCACAGAGGAGGGTCTGGAGCACAACCCTGACTGCACTGGGCTACTAGCTCACTTCATGCTGAAAGCCCAGCCTGGGACTCAAACCTAGGCTCTCCGGGACTCCCCGAATCACAGCAGCTGGCTCTTGCCACCATGAAGAAATCTCCCAGGACACTTGGTGACAGTGGGCCCACAAAATGGTCTGATGACTGCAGGAAGGTTTTTGACCTTCACTGGCGTAAACAATACTGGAATCCGCAACTCATGGAGAGAGCTGCACTGGACAAATTCTGTATAATCTCAAGTCTTAATGGAGGCACAACATGGTGACCCAGGTTCAAGTCACGAGCCCGGTTGAGGAATTATCACCAGGAGCCTCAACGGTGACCCCTGCCCATTCTACCAAGAGACTTTTCAGACCCCCACTGCCACTCTGACCTGGCAAAAGCCTTAAAGAAAGCAACATGAGGCACAAAGCCAGAAAAGGGACCTTGCGTAGAGGCTTGAGGTGCGTCTCCATGACGAAGTCGTATTTGCAGAGTTCGCAGCAGTGCGTATCCGAGCTCTTGATCCACTGGCGCAGGCAAGCGTGGTGAACGAAGCGCAGAGTCCCCGTGCACCTGCAGGGGGCGATGAGGGGGCACTCCTGATCTCCCTCGCAGTGGCAGATCCTAAACACACAGCAGATCGCTTTGGGACAAGACACCCGCGGAACGACTCTCGAGGACTAAATAACCCCCCACACCCGCACGATCTCCCCGATGCTCACCTGCACAGTTCAAGTTCGTCGTCGGTTTGCCCTTGTTGGGTGGCGCCGTTCTGTCCGGGCGCCTCCGTGTACTTCTGGGCCGACGGCACGGCCATATCGTGGTCTCCTGCCTCTTGCTCCTCGTACGCCTTCATGATTGGCTCCTCCTCCCCCCCGTTGGCCTCCTTGCTCTGTAGCTCCTCGTACCCATGCTCTCTAGGCGCCTCGTCCTGCCGGAGCTGGGACTGCGCCAGAACGCGTTTGCGCCGCCTGCGCCGGGCTTTCTCGCGACTCCAGGACCGTGCCTCTCGTCGCTGCTGCTCTTCTCCGGAAGACGAGTCGGCGTGGGCACGGGCAAACCCAGAGTGGGCAGCGCACTCCGAGACGCAGCTGCCGTTCCTTTGGCGCCGCCTGTGCTGCCGTTTCTCGTGTCTCTTGGTATTTGGGGTGAGGTCGAGGGTGTTTTCGGGGGGAATTTTATCCGAGGTTTGGGCCCGCCCTTGGTCTCCTGACTTGACCAGCGTACCGGGGCTGAACAAATGCCAACACACAAACAGAGAAAAGTGTGGGTACACCTGCAGGATAACGATTCACCTTAGTGATTTATGAACAACTATTAGAAAGACGGAACTTTAAGAGTCTTTCCCAAAATAAATTTTAGTCTTCAAATTATTAACGAGTTTTACGTAGTTCTTTCCTGACTCCGCCCCATTTCTGAGCTGGACAAGCACCGCTTGACGAAATTTTCTTTTTCGAATGTTACAATGGTGAAATGAGACCCCAGTTGAAGAATCACAGAACCAGTGTGTCAGTAAGTTTTTTACAGAAAATTAGCGCCCTGTCAGCGTGGACCACAAACCAGACTGGCTCAGGCGGCATTAAGACCTCGCCTTGAGGTATCTGCCAACTGGGCAGTAACGACCCCGGGTGGGGTATCACCCACGATCACACGTTCAATCCCAATTATATTATAGGATATGAAGACGTCACCTGCATAAGAAAGGATCCACCCACCTGCTGAGTTCCGTATAAGAAGGCAGAGAGGTACGAGTCCGTACTGCCCTGTGGGGGGCGCTGTAAACCTACAACCACAACAGATTAGTATCAAACTTGGCATCAACACACAGCCTTGTAAAGACTAACCAAAACAAACTGTATGTGGTTTGAAGAATGTTAGCTTTCTGAGCAACAGGCACAGACCTGACTGTGGTGGCCTACCGGTTAATTATGGACCAGAAGGTCCAGGGTTCAAATCCGACCTCTGCCAAGCAGCCACTGTTGGGTCCTTGAGCAAGACCCTTAACCAGCGATTGCTTGGATTGTAAGACTGGATCACAGGGAAGTCCCTCTGGATAAGGGCGTCTGCCGAATGACTCAAACGTAATGTAAATGTTGACAGATGCTTATTGGTTTGTTTTTAGGCAATACAAGTGGCACAGTGGGTAAATCCACCTGCCCTAAACAGCCATGGATCATAGACCATGGGTCCGACCCTGGTGGTTATTGTTGGCTGGGAGACAAAAGCGTGCCCCCTCTCCAGTACTGTTGAAGTCACATGTATGAATGTTCCTTAATGTGGCTGAAGCCCTAAGACACGCCAATCCTATTACTGGTGTTAGCGCTGGGGTAAATCTGCTCTGCGTGTGTGTGTGTGTGTGTGTGTGAGGTGTGTGTGTACATACAGTAGAACATCAGCTATTTTTAGCATTGTTAAAATACATGTTCCTCGAGGGTAATACACGCTGCTTTATTAAATACGCCTCCTTGTTTCTAGGCTCGATATCCGTTCATCACTCTGCAGCTCTACAATTACAGACTGTAGTCAGATTTCCAATGCCTCAGTGTCAACGCCGGACTGAAAACAGTCTGCCGGCCAAAAATATCCAGCCACCAGCATCCTGTGGGCACCGATGAACGATTACGCAAAGTCTGCCCGACTGCTTAAAACACTGTTCCCTTCCCCTTAAGCTAAGATTTTGCTTTACCTAAGAGAATTACTTAAGTGTGTTATATAAAGGTGTAACATTTTGAGAATAAATTCGTAATATTTTGAGCAGAAAGTCGTAACATTTACAGAATAAAATTGTAATATTGCGAGAATAAAGTTGTAATATTTTTGGAATTAAGTCGTGATATTTACAGAATAAAGTCGTACTAGTCCTCCAACCAAAAATATCCAGCCACCGGCATCCCGTGAGCACCGATGAACAATTAGAGGACGACTGGGACAAACTGTGCGACAACACAAGCTACTGTCTCTGACTTTACACCTACAAGGTGGAGCGATAAGGTAGATGTCTCCAGCAGCACTGCTGTAACTGTAGAGCTACAAAGTGCTTCTATATGGTGAGTGGAACTGATAAAATGGAGGTGTACAACTGAATAGAAACCTAAACACATGGTGAGTCAAAGGCTGGTTCAGAATGAATAAAAGCCTGTTATGACAAAAGTCTATTTAACTGCTAGGACTTTATGACGTAAAATTGTCAATAAGAAGGATAAATAATTAAATCCCTTTAAATTCCTCAAATCCGTTGCATACATATTCTTCCCCCTTCTAGCTGATTTTCCGAGATCCTAGAGGCTGAGTCAGCAGCAGGTCTGACCAGGGGTGCCCCCGCATGACAGATGTGTAGAGTGGGCAGCCTTTTCTTGAAGGTCTCACCTGGTTTTCCGTACTTTTCTGTCGGTCTCTGCTGCAGCTCCTGCAGCGGCTCGTGGCCTCCTCACTCACAGGCACCACTGTGATCTGATGAACAGGCATGGCGATGCTGCCCTCGATCCTCCGGAATCACTAACGTCTCAGTAACAGGCCCACACCGAACACAAACGCCCCGTCTCTGCGCTCACTTTGGTAACGTTCAACCCAGGAGGATCCAGATGGTCAGTCGGAGGAGCATCCGAGCGTCTGAGTGCAGCTGATTAGCGTTAGGCCTGTTACTGAGCACGTGGTTAGCTGGGAGGGCTTATTTTATCTCATCCCCTATTGGGCCGGAGCGACTAATTACCTTACGACCCCCAGGAGCTCCACACACACACACACACACACACACACACACACAGTCAGTTCCTCCTAACGAGTGCAATGCTGGGATCAACAAATACAAAACAGTTTACGCAAAGATTTTAATCAAATATGCTATAAATAATTATCAGATATTTATGTACCATCCATTCAGTTTAAACTAAAAGAAATGATTTGGTTGGATTTTGAGAACAAAGTCGTAATATTTCTACAATAAATTTGTATTATTTCGAGAATACATTTGTAGTATTTCAAGAATAAAGTCATAATATTTTGCGAATAAACTCGTAATAGTTCAATAATAAAGTGGAAATATTTTGCGAATAAAGTCATAATATGTATAGAATAAATTCATAATATAGTCATAATATTTAGAGAATAAAGTCGTAATATTTCGAGAATACATTTGTAATAGTCATAATACTTTTAGAATAAAGTCATAATATTTTATAATATTTTTAGAATAAAGTCATAATATTTTATAATATTTTAAAAATAAAGTTGTAATATTTTGAGAATAAAGTCATAATATTTATAATATTTTAAGAATAAAGTTGTAATATTTTGAGAATAAAGTCATAATATTTTATAATATTTTAAAAATAAAGTTGTATTATTTTGAGAATAAAGTCATAATATTTTATAATATTTTAAAAATAAAGTTGTAATATTTTGAGAATAAAGTCATAATATTTTATAATATTTCAAAATTAAAGTTGTAATATTTTGAGAATAAGGTCATAATATTTTATAATATTTTAAAAATAAAGTTGTAATATTTTGAGCATAAAGTCATAATATTTTATAATAATTTAAAAATTAAGTTGTAATATTCTGGTCGCAATATTTTGAAAATAAAATTTTGGGAATCAAGTCAAATATCTGAACATCTCAAAATATTTATTCTCAGAATATAGAAGTTTATCCGACAAAACAAAAATTTTTTCGGTGTCCCTAAAATGCCGTGGTACAGACGTTTCACTTAAGCAAGCTCTGACAGCTCGGAGTTACTGCAGCGACTGAGGTTTTGTTGCCATAAAGTCTCCATGGCGACGACGGATCGGCGGAAAAAGGCGTTAGCTGCACTCGGCTGAATGGGAGCTGCCTGCGCGGGGTTTAAACCTAAACGGAACATAAAGGAGAAAACTGAACAGAAAGCTGGCCGGATCACAAGAGCTTACAGCGCAGCATCGCAGGATATTTCGGAGTCACAGTGACACAGCGGCTACTAAGAACAGCAGGGCCTCAAGCTGGGACGTAACCCCGCCCGGCTCCGGGGGGGTCAGAGCGATTATTGGACGAGTCAGCCAGGTGCGCTCGACTGCAGGTATCTGAGACGGCCCCTCCATTAGCCTAGCTCAGCTAGAAACATGAGCCGCGCTTTGTCTGTTCCTTCTGGTCGTATCGTGTTACAGAGCCTACAGGTGCACGCACACACACACACACACACACACACACACACACACACACACACACACACACACACACACACAAGCGGTGATGAGCTCCGGACAGTTCCTGCTGGGATCCGGCCGGTCCTTACAGTAAGGTGGAATATGTGTTTTGTCTGTGATGCTTTCTGTGGTGAAGGGTTTTTGGTTTGTTCCCCGAAGCCGTAGTAGGTGTCGGGTTTTGTGTAAAGTTGCGTAGCTGGACACTACAATAAGGTGCCGTTGTGTGTTTGTGTGTGTCGGACAGCAGATGGCGTCTCCCTTCACCGAGCTGGAGTGCTACACGATCCTCTTCTCTCTGCTAGTCTTCAGTCTGTTCACGCTGCACGGGATGATCCGGGAGCGATGCGCTCCTGCAGCCGGTACCCACACGTTCCCATAGTAACCGACTGATGATAACAAGGCAGCTGAGAACGTTTAGAACACTTGGTGACGCTCCATACTTTTGCCCTGGTCTTGAATTCCCCGGGAATCCGTAACACTTTCCAATAAAAGTTGCTGCGCGGGATATTTAGGGCTAGCAGTGAGGTCCAGCTACATAATGATCTGATTTCAAACAGAATTATAATCATGATTTGGAACAAAGGCAGCATCCTCAAAAGCCGAAAAGATGGGCAGAGGATCTCCAGTTTATCAACAAATGTTTAAAAACAATGTTCTTCAAAGACTGATTAGAAGGGATTTATATATTTCTCCCTCTACAGTGCATGATATCATTAAACGATTCAAGGAATCTGAAGGAATTTCAGTCCTTAAAAGCCCAAACTGAAGAGGGGTGATCGCCACTCCCTCAGACAGCACTGCATCAAGAACCATCCTTCATCAATAGCTGATAAAGTTGTAATATTTCAAAATTAAAGTTGTAATTATTTTTTTAATAAATTTGTAATATTTAGAGAATAAATTTGCAATATTTCAAAATTAAAGTCATAATATATTTAGAATAAAGTTGTAATATTTTTAAAATACATTTGTAATATTTAGAGAATAAATTTGTAATATTTCAAAATTAAAGTCGTAATATTTTTAGAAAACATTTCTAATATTTAGAGAATACATTTTTTATATTTTTAGAATAAATTTGTAATATTTTTAGAATAAATTTGTAATATTTCAAAAATAAATTCATAATATTTTAAAACTAAATTCATAATATTTTTAGAATTAATTTGTAATATTTAGAAAATAAAGTCATAATATTTTGAGAATAAAGTCATAATATTTTGAGTATAAAGTTGTAATATTTTGAGAATAAATTCAGAATATTTAGAGAATAAATTCATATGATTTTGAGAATAAAGTCGTAATATTTTGAGAATAAAGTCATAATATTTAGGGAATAAAGTCGTAATATTTTGACCATAAAGTCGTAATATTTTGAGAATAAATTCATAATATTTAGAGAATAAATTCATATGATTTTGAGAATAAAGTCGTAATATTTAGAGAATAAATTCATAATATTTTGAGAATAAAGTCGTAATATTTTGAGAATAAAGTCGTAATATTTAGAGAATAAATTCATAATATTTTGAGAATAAAGTCATAATATTTAGAGAATAAATTCATAATATTTTGAGAATAAAGTCGTAATATTTAGAGAATAAAGTCGTAATATTTTGAGAATAAAGTCGTAATATTTAGAGAATAAATTCATAATATTTCGAGAATAAATTCATAATATTTTGAGAATAAATTCATAATATTTTGAGAATAAAGTCATAATATTTAGAGAATAAATTCATAATATTTGAGAATAAATTCATAATATTTAGAGAATAAAGTCGTAATATTTACAGAATAAAGTCGTAATATTTAGAGAATAAATTCATAATATTTTGAGAATAAAGTCATAATATTTTCAGAATAAATTCATAATATTTAGGGAATACGGTCGTAATATTTTGACCATAAAGTCGTAATATTTTGAGAATAAATTCATAATATTTAGAGAATAAATTCATATGATTTTGAGAATAAAGTCATAATATTTAGAGAATAAAGTCGTAATATTTAGAGAATAAATTAATAATATTTTGAGAATAAAGTCGCAATATTTTTGAGAATAAAGTCGTAATATTTAGAGAATAAAGTCATAATATTTTGAGAATAAAGGCGTAATATTTAGAGAATAAATTCAGAATATTTAGAGAATAAATTCATAATATTTTGAGAATAAATTCATAATATTTTGAGAATAAAGTTCGTAATATTTAGAGAATAAAGTCATAATATTTAGAGAATAAATTCATAATATTTTGAGAATAAATTCATAATATTTTGAGAATAAATTCGTATATTTTGAGAATAAAGTCGTAATATTTAGAGAATAGATTCATAATATTTCGAGAATAATTTCATAATATTTTGAGAATAAAGTCGTAATATTTAGAGAATAAAGTCATAATATTTAGAGAATAAATTCATAATATTTTGAGAATAAATTCATAATATTTTGAGAATAAATTCGT
Organism: Ancistrus triradiatus; assembly: GCA_025084515.1. Lineage (NCBI taxonomy): Eukaryota > Metazoa > Chordata > Actinopteri > Siluriformes > Loricariidae > Ancistrus > Ancistrus triradiatus. The sequence continues at coordinate 93,900 of JAJAGP010002452.1, read as the reverse complement.
AATATTTTGAGAATAAAGTCGTAATATTTAGAGAATAGATTCATAATATTTTGAGAATAAAGTCGTAATATTTAGAGAATAAAGGCGTAATATTTAGAGAATAATTCATAATATTTAGAGAATAAATTCATAATATTTAGAGAATAAAGTCGTAATATTTAGAGAATAAAGGCGTAATATTTAGAGAATAAATTCATGAATATTTAGAGAATAAATTCATAATATTTTGAGAATAAAGTCGTAATAAAGTCGTATAACAAACTTCTCTGGGCTTCATCTGCGATGGTTAGCAACAAACAAAAAAGACAAACCAGAAAAATGCACCACACCGACGTAGTACCGATTTGCACACGGAACAAAAACAGGAGGTGTGTGCAGTAAGGAATGTGCAAGCGACAAGAGTCCAGGTGGGAAAATATGGGGGGGTGGGGGGGTCTAGTCTGTAATTACATATTAATAGAAGCAAGGTTTTACCCCTACAAGGTGTCAGTTATGGTCCAATATGCCAATGCAGGCCAACACTAGCCAATGAGAACGCAGCGAATGTTTGAAAAACCCAACGTGTTGCCCAACAAGTTAAGCCTTCAAATGACCCTGTGCTCTGTTTTTCCTCCTCTCTCTCCTTCTAAAACAGAAGATCATCGAGAGCCGCTAATCGTATGAACCTGAGCCTCACCTGGAATGAAAGAACCTCCAGCAAACTCTGGATCCGCGCTGTACTACGGATGCAGCGTTGGAAGCTGGTCGCCTCTTTTACAGCCCTTGGCCAGCCTCCATCCTTTAATGGCACTTTTATGGCCCTGATACTGCGTGCACGTCTGCTTATGTTTACCTAAGGGGCAAGGCTCGAGCCGGGCTCTGCGCGGCAGGAGGTGTATAATAAGCGCCTGCGTGAGGTGCTGACGTGGTTTATGGACGCTGTTGGACCACAGGACACCTGCACTGAGAGAGCACTCAAAGCCCACATGCCGGAAAATCAAAGATGACTGGACGTTTGGAACTCAGAAGGTAATAAACTCTCTTAAACTCTTAATAACGACTTTGTGTGAATGACTTCATTCAAACACCTGTCCAGAGATACCACAGTGACTGTGACTATAACTGTGATTTAATAATCTGAATAGTCCACGGGATTGGCTTAAACCTGTGGGGCTTTCCTCAAAGAAAGAGGCTTAGCTACCAGCGCTATTAAAAAATACTGACTGCAGCTGTTCCGTTACCAATGTACAGTATGTTCTAGCATGTACTAGTGCCTAGCGTGTACTACGGACTGTGGTAGCCTAGTGGTTAGAGTACTGGACTATGGACCAGCAGGTCCAGGGTTCAAATCCCACCTCTGCCAAGCTGCCACTGTTGGGTCCTTAACCCACAACTGCTTGGATTGTAAGACTGTACCAACTGCAAGTCCCCCTGGATAAGGGCGCCTGCTAAATGCTGTAAATGTACTAGTGCCTACAGAAAATCATCGCACCCCATTGAAACAGTCTTTTTTTTTTTTTTTTTAATCAAATCCCATTAAACATTTCTAGCCCTTTTTTCTTTTACAAGATTCAAGAGTCAACAAAGTGCTTAAAAATGAATAACAAATAAAAAACAACCATCAGGGTGTTTGGATTTGTCTCAACCAGAGGTGGGACTGTTATTGCCTAGCAGTTAATGTTAAGGTGCTGGACTATGAACCAGAAGGTCCAGGGTTCAAGTCCCACTGCTGCCACTGTTGGGTCCTTGACTGACACTCTGGATTTGGGAAGCTGCTAAATGCCTTGATGTAGATGTAGGATTGTTGATGTGCGGTCGACTTTCATCTTCAAGTTCATCCACAGACTTTCTTTCTATCCGATTTAGGTCAGGGCTCGGACTTGGCCACTCGAGAACGTTCACCATCCTGTCCTTAAGCCACTGGTTTTGTTTTTTAATGTTGTTGTGGTGAGTTTAAGAATCATCGAGTTCGTAATCATGCAGAAAATTCGATTTTGTCAGGAATTTAGATGCACTTGAGTAATCAGATAATGGGAAACCTCCATGTTTACACGACCCGGGCAATAATCGGATTACTACTCTGCAACCGGGCAATGATCTAACAGAAGTAAACGTAAACGTCAATTTTTAATATTTAATAGTCAAATTCTTCATTTCCTTGAGTTATACTTCAGTTGTTGCATTTAATTCCAGGGTTGCCAGATCCCACGAGAGAATCCCTCACCTGGTCTATGTAAATAACCCCAAAAGCAGCAAAATCTCTCCACTGTTGGCTGGCTGTAATTGGCAGCATCCATTTCCCCTTCAACACTGACCGATCGGGACTCCCACAACATAATGCTTCACAGATGGTACGACGTATTGTGGGTACAACACGCCAAACACGGAATCAGGACGGTCAACACGCCAAACACGGTTTTGCCACAAGGAATCAGAAGTGCAAGCGACACTGTTTCAGGCCTGCTTTGTTTAAAGCTCGTGAGATTGTTGCCACTGAACAATCTCAGCCATGAACGCTTGTCCTTCAAAGCTGCCACTGGAGCTTCAGTAGCTCCTCTGATCAATCAGTCCTCCAGTTTAGAGGGAGAGCCTTCCAACCATGACGATTTGTTTGCGTTACCATGAACTACTAGTCGTGTAATCCCAAAAGGAACAGCTGGTTTTACCACTACAATTAAGGTTAGGTGTGGGCTTGTTATCTATTTAGGAGGTAATCGTTTCCTCTACAGCTTTATTTACATTTTCAGGTTGTAATTTGACAAACGCTAAGGATTTTGACAGGGTAATGCAATCTTCGATAGGCACTGATGGTGACGTTTAGTCCGTCTGCATTTCCGCAGCATGTTATGGAGGTTCCATTCTCAGGCTTCGAGCTCTTCTTCATCTTTCTGGCCTTCACTGTGCTTTGCGTGTTTGGCCTGGGTTCCATCTATACGCACAGTCAACCAGTCAACCAAGGTACTAACAAATACACAATGTATATGCTTGGGACGCATCACTGTTTATCTCTGAACGTTCCAGTCACGTCTTAATGCCTTCTGTTACAGATGATCTGATTTTTGCGGAGCTGAAAACGTCTCAGCATAAGAGCTGCTTAAGGAAACTGGAAACCACCATCAAGACAAAGGAGCTGGACCTCCCATAAATGCACTGGCAGAGTTTTTAGCACTTGGAGTTCCACACATGAATGAGTCACAGTTTTATTTATTTCATTAAAAGTACTTTTGATCTTTGAGGACAAATCTGGACAGCAACCAGTGCTGTTCATCAGTGATGGCATTTTTAAACCACCACAAAAACCAGACTCAGGAGCCTCTAGCGAGGTGAATGTCTGTCACCACCATGGTTTGTACCACCCATGGTCTCTCTGATGGATGTGGGATTAAGTCCAGATGTTATGCCTTTGTGCATTTTGGACTTGGACTTAGAGCTCGTGGCGTGTTTCAGGCCAGTAACGGACTCAAAATGCAGGAGGTTGTGTGTATTGTCGAGCTTATATGCACTATAATAGTATCTATACTATCTATACTATCTATACTATCTATAGCCGATTAGTAACTGAACTAACGCCATTATAACTAATGGTGTCATAAATACAGCCCATACAAAATGTATTTACCTTTAATTAAACCTGTTTTACATGTTCATGATAATTACTGTTTGTTAGTACAGCGTCCGGACCCCAACCATATTGAATACACCAGGCGTTGTATATACTGCCCTCTACTGCCTAGACGTTGAAGTGCACATTTAAAGTGCACCGTGCTAACGTTAGCTTGATCTACGACGATCGATTTCAAGGTTGAAATGTGTTCGCTTTTGCCTTTCTGGGATTAAAAACGTGTACTAAATCAATAGCTCTCTAACAGAGAGCTCTAAAGTGAACTGAATTCGATTTAATTAAGTAATATCAGCCAGATGTAATACGGTGTAATATTTACAAAGTCCATTACATTTACTCATCGATAGCCTAAATATATTTAGCTGTAACCTTGGAGGTGAACCGAGTTCGGTTCGTTTAACGAGGTCTAAGCTTGTGTGAAAAAGCAACCATGATAGAACAAATGCTTGCCAAACAAGTTTGGTGACCCGAGTTCCAAGCCCTGGCTTGCAACGTCCGCGTTACGTTTACATTTAGTAATTTAGCAAACGCTTTTTTCCAGATTGACTCACAACCTTTTTACAGTTTTACAACCCTAGCAATTGTGGTTTAAAGGCCTTGCTCAAGGCAGAGGTGGGTTTTGAACCCTGGACCTTCTGGTCCATAGGCTAGGACCTTAACCATGACTGCCCTTACAGAGGGGTACCCACTCGCCTGCAACCTGTGAATCCCAAATGAGAAAATGTATAACAATGTAAATAAACTGAGGAGGGGGAAAAGCATGTCTGCTAGTGATAGCAGTACCTGAAATATTGCGAGCACATGGTCGGTCCTCCCCCAAAACGAAAGCGTTTTTGTGTTTGTATTGCCATTGTTTAGCTACAAAAATACAGAAGGTTGTAACATATATACATATAATAAAAGTTTGTGTGTGGGAGAGAGAGAAAGACAGAGAGAGAGAGGAAGAAGCTAGGGGTGTGGGTTGGGGGCTTGTTTCCTGGTAGTAACTATAAAGAAGTTGTAAAGCTCTGTGTTTGTGTGTGTTGTAAATTTGAGGAGGGGTTTTTCGAGGAGGCTCAGGGAGGGAGGAAGGAAGGAAGGTTACAGGAGGTGCCCTTATCTGCTTTCGGGACAATCAATAAAGTTCCGAGCTGATAATGCTTCCGGCTTAGCTCCTCACCCGCCGCCTGTGTAAATGAACTCTTTGGCTTCCACAAGCGCTCCGGCTTCGGACCCAGTCCCAAGATTTGGCCCGGTACATCACCTGGCCTCGCTCCCGTTGGACAGTGGGTGGCGAGGTCAGAGAGAGCGAGAGAGCAGGACAGGTGGCCACGTTGAACATGGCAGCTGACCGGCGCTTGCCAGTTTCTCTGGGAGGTCTTGTCACTGGACTTTGGAACTTGACTGTGGGGATTCTCCCCCATTAGTGAGGACAGGTGCCCTCATCCAGTTCTTGTGTGAATTTAGACAACGTTCCAAAGTGTAAGCCACGGTCACCGAGGGGTTTTCACAGAGCATACGTGTCCCAAATGGGAGGCAAGAAGACAGACCTCCGCCTGGCACCAGCAGGACTTGTTACGCCACCCGGTTGGTTTCCACAATGATGGAGCCCCAAATGGGCATGTGGGCAGGCAGTTTGAGTGCTGGAGGGATCCTCTGGCCCTGAGTGGAGGGACTGTTTGAGGAGGTGGGGTTAATCCCCGTAACGACGTCTAATCCCTAACAAAGTAAACGTTCCGACGCAGACTGACCGGCTGCCCCTGCCTTCCGATGGGATGCTTGGCGGAAGGACCAGCTCGAGGGGGTACCAGGTACCCAGGCACCGCAACACTGCCTAATAAGCTCACACACACACACACTTGTACACGGACCCACAGGGCTCGGACGGGGGTTGAAATCAGGCTTTGGGAGTCGAAGTGTCGGGCCGTTGGTCCGTCTCTCCCTGTCTCTATACCTCATCCATTAGCTGCATGCTGAGTTCTAATCCTAATTGGCATGAAAAAAGCTCAATGTGTAGTCACACACACACACACACACACACACACACGCAGAGTGTCGACGTGGACGTTCAGGTGGCGCTAAATCCTTGACCAGTGATAAACGGACAGGTCAAAGAGCGGGTCAAACGTGGCATGCACGACCTCCACGCACACACACACAAACACACGTGTGTGCAATTAGTTACACACACATGCCCTCTCCATCTCGTCCAGCAAAAATAACAAACACTTAAGCCACTAAGGCGTCTCATACACATTAATGCCTGGACAAACTGTCTGATATGTGCCGCCCTTTATCCCTCTAATGGGGGTGCGACTTCTTTTGCATATCATACCCGATGGACCCGTTGTGCACACAATAGCAAAGCCGTCGACGGCTCTGGATCATTAAACCACACACACACACACACACACACACACACACACACACACACACACAGTGTCCAATATGGAGTATCAGTCCGGTTTAGCATCACACTGGCCGGTCGTAGCACATGCGCAAAGGTGACCCGCCGAAAGTGAACACTGCCCTGTCTGACCCTCCCTTTCTGTACAAGCTCAATCCAGTTCCAATTCAGTACTGAGGTGAAAATCCACATGATGTGATTTCAAACACGTAATTATAATCATGATTTGGTACAAAAGCAGCAACACCGAAAGCCTGAATCTTTGAGGAGTAAAGATGGGCAGAGGATCTCCAGTTCATCAACAAACGTTTAAAAACAATGTTCCTCAAAGAAAGATCGGAAGGGATTTATACATTTCTCCCTCTACAGAGCATAACATCATTAAACGGTTCGAGGAATCTGCAGGAATTTCCTAACAAGCCTAAACTGAAGGGGGTCAGACAGCAGTACATCAAGAACCGGCATTCATCAATAGCTGATAGAACCACATGGGCAAGGGATTCCTTTATCAAACCTTTATCAAGCTCTACAATACAGAGCTACATTCACAAATGCCACTTAAAACGTTACTGTGCTAAAAAGAAGCCTTATGTTATAACCATGTCCAGAAGCGGCGTCGACTTCTCTGGGCTCGGAGGCATCTGGGATGGACCATCACACAGTGGGAACGGGGATTTTGCTCAGATCCATCAGTATAACAGATCCTTTTTGGACCAAAGATGAAAAGGACCATCCGGACTGTTATAAGTCCAAAAGCCAGGCTCTGTCATGATATGGGGGCGGGTCAGAGCCCTTGGTGAATTTCATTTACACTTCTGTGAGGCAGCATTAATGCAGAAAATTACCTTGGGATTTTAGAGCAACATGAACTGCCTTCAGGACGACATCTTTCACAGGGACGTCCATGCATTTTAAGACAAATCAGAAAAGTCCGGACAGAAATATGGAAATCCCATGGGGGACTGTGGTAGCCTAGTGGTTAAGGTGCAGGACTATGAACCAGAAGGTCCAGGGTTCAAATCCCACATCAGCCAAAGCTGTCACTGTTGGGTCCTTGAGCGAGAACCTTAAACCACAATTGCTTGGGTTGTAAGACTGTATCAGTTGAAAGTTGCTCTGGATAAGGGCGTCTGCTGTAAATGTAAATGTAATATTTCTTTGAGGAACATTGTTTTTAAAGATTTGTCTAACAATTGAAGCAATTAAGGGCCTTTGATCGAGGACCCAAGAGTGGCAGGTGGACAGAGGTGGGAATTGAACCCTGGACCTTCTGGTCCGTAGGTTAGGAGATGAACCTGTAAGGCTCCCACGGTTACATTCAGAGTAGAATTAAATGTAGCTTAATTCCAGCACTTTATTAGGAACACTGTGCCGATACTGAGTGGGGGGGGATCCCCCCCGTTGTAGCCCACCTGCCTAAAGATTGCGCGTCCGAGACGCTTTTCTGTTCAATTCATCAGCTCCATCACTGACAAGGCAGTTTTGCTCCGAGCTCATCGGTTATAGAAGTATTCAAACCAGATGATAACACCGGGGTCAAAATCACTGGGCTCACACTAATCCCGCGTCGTTTCATGAACACGTAGGTGTGTGTGTCTATCCCACACACCCAGGCCTAATGGTCGTCCTCAGGACTAACGTCCAGTTGCGTATCCAGCTCGGGTCGTGCCGTGCGCCGGGGCTCGGACCCCTTGCTGTGACTTTTTTTTTCTTTGGGAGCGTCCTGGAGGTCAACAGCGGCTCATTAACCGAGAGGGTCCTCGCACACACCTGGTCCTGCTATAATACATACGGTCCGGCATGACTCAAACCCCCAACTCTTACTTTTTCAGCACTGGGGGGAGGGTGCGCCTTCCTGTGAGCTCTATTACCCTCTGCATGTGGGGTCAATATGTGCAATGCAAAGTGTGTGTGTCTGAGTGAGGGCTGGCCCTTTGTCCCCACCCAGTTTTTGAGTGCTCCCCTTCTCCCTCTCTCTATTTCTCCGCCCCTTTCTCTTGTTTGGTCGCTTTAAAAAGAAGGCGGATGCTCCACATTGTTCAGACTGGATATCTACAGCTCGTGCGTCCGTCCCTCCGCAAAATACAGAGAGAGACAGAGAGACTCACAAGTCACGTCGGCGTGAGCGCGTTTGGAACACAGCTGATTTTGGTTTCCCCCGCGTTTGTTTGAGCGACCCGACCGCGGCACCATGCGCTTCTTCCACCCGCTCTTCGTCCTGCTGCTCCTGCTCACCGCGCTCACCATGGTGGCGTCGCAGAAACCAGGTACGGAACTTCAGTCTAGGACTAACGGGCTCCGAGTTTAGCTTTTATAGTTTAAGGGTTTTATACTTTATGGATCCCGCGCCTAAACCAGGGTGCGTTAGTGCGTTAGTGCGTCTGCTCTTTACGGACACACTTTATGCCGAGGTACCTGCGCACAGCGCGTGCAGCTCTAATTGCGCTACGACTTTTATCCGAAAACGAGCCATTAAAGCTTCGAGTGGGTCGCTTGTATGTTATGGAAGTTAGATCCTGCGAATGACGTGCCTTCATTTCTAACGCTTTTAAAGAAAGTACTTCAACTTAGAGGCGCAGGCGCGTAATGACGACCGAATTATTTGGAATCGCCCGACTTGGCACTGATTAAATTCTGCAGACAGAAAGTGTGTGTGTGTGTGTGTGTGTGTGTGTGAGTGAGAGAGACTTAATTGGAGTTTGGATTGCGCACTCGCCGTTTTTAAGCACTGCAAAAAGCCTCTCAATTCAAATCCTGAACCTGCGCCAAACCGCACCGCATTCAAGGTTGCGCCGCGTCGCGCGTCACGCGGATCGGTGCCCCTTCGGCTTCGCATCCAGGGTTCACTGCGCTTGGATTGGGGTCAGTGACTTTTAGTGCCTCACTAAGTGCCTCTGTTTAGCGCCTTTAGACCTCAAGAGTAACCGGAGACGCACAAAAACGGGGCGCTCCCCCTCTTTTTTTTAAGCCTTTTGTTTTTGCCCCTCTAAAGAAGAACAAATCGCGCTCCTAAATCTGATGCTGGATCTTGACCTGGAACTCCGATTATCATCAGATTATCATCAGTCACGTCCGCGGCGGTTTTTTTTGTTTTACAACCCGCCAGGATTAAACCCCAGAAATCGTAACCTATAAATTGCAGCGCCGGCGGGCGCGCAATTACGCACGAAGCCCGCGGGCGCTGGTGCCCCATTGTTAATCATGCGGGCCGAACACAATGGACCAGCCATATTAGCATACGGCGACCACAGGGGGAACCGGGGGAAATAAAAGAACGGAGAAAAGGGGTGGAGGTGCCTTCGCACGGGCCACCTTTCGCTCTTAACAAATGATACAGTGGCTCAATGGCCGGTTTGAGCCGAGCTTCTATTCAGCGTGAGCAAAGGTACTCAGAGCTGACTGTTTCTTCTCGCTCTTGCCCTGCAGATTTCCTGAACCTGCGCCGAAAGTACAGGAGGCACCACTGCCCGCACAAGCGCTGCCTGCCTTTACACTCCAGAGTCCCGTTTCCCTGAGGTAAGAGCACTCTTTGGTCATCACTATCATCACTGTCTTTGTGTTACCACGGACAACAATCTACACACACTTCCCTCCAGTGAGGAAAAGGCCTCAGTTCAAATAATGGAATATTTTTAGTGCTTGCTCTCTACATGGCAACCGAGGGGCTTTCTCGAGTTTCCTCTAGTTTTTATTTATTTATTTTTAATTAATATTCTTACCAGTCTGGTTCCAAGCAGCAGGCGACATATAAACGGTTGCCAAATATTTGCAACACACCTTAAATGTGCATGCATTTAAAGAGAGTCAAGCACTACATGGCAACCACAGGATTTTTTTTGGGGGGGTACAGCGGACACCTCCCAAACCGTGACTCACCAGTTTTTATTTACTTAATTATTCATAAATTTAATTAATTGATCCCAGTCTGGCTCCAAACAGCAGACATATAACTGGTTGCCAAATATTTGCCACATACTTTAAATTCTTACGTTGAATGCATATGCGCTACAGATGAGTCTTGAGCTCTACATGGCAACCGAGGGATTGGAATGGAGTACAGCCGACACGTCCCAAACCCTTGCTCACTAGTTCTCATGTATTTGTTAATTATTTTATTCTTATTTTTAAATGATGACGGTTCTCACTCCGGTTCCAAGCGGCAGACCTATAGACGGTTGACAAATATTTGCTGCATAGTCGGAATGCCGGGGCGCTCCCTTTAAAAAGGGTAATACACTTTACCGCTGCATTGTGAGCCAGATTGAGGACCGGTGCTCTAATTAGCCTGGCCCAAACCTCCCTCTCTCACACACACACACACACACACACACGCTGTGCAAACAGTTGGCCGGGGGTGTGATGTCCTTGGGGACTTTCTCTCAGAGCGAGGGGAGAACCGGGGACTCGACGCGTCCTTGACTCGCTCCCCGAGCTCCCAGCCTTCCGGAGCCGCCTACTGTTTTCGGACACTCCAGAGGGGGTCGTCACCTTTCACCCAGCCTCTCCCCCCCCGTCCCACACACACACACACACACACAGGTCAGATCTAAAAGTGTACAGTGTGACTGATAGGCTTTTTCGTTACAGGTTGAAGGACACACACGAGGATCTATGGCTCCGAACCTGGAGACCACCAAAGAGCAGCTGCTGGCCGGGCACAGCGAGCAACCGACCGACACACACACACACACACACACACACACACACCAAAGAAGTGTCTGCATAGAAATAGCGACGCTGCACCAAATAAGGACGTTTGCCGGCATAACTGGAATGCTGGACGAAAAACTGGAGTCGGAGCGTGGTGTGGCGGAGCGGCCCCGGGTTCGAGTGACGATCGCCCCCAAGGGCCAAAAGGCCCGGACCCTGTACATAGCATGGGACTGTATGAATGAAACGTGTTTTATATAAGTTTATATGCACTTCAGATTTTATTCTGTTAAATAAAGGGTATACCCAACGTCCTGACTCCGCCCCCTTCACTGGACCGTGCCAGGGGTTTCCGACCCCGACTTCAAACCTCAACAGACTCCCTAATACGAGCCTCCACGTCGAAGCCCGTGCGCCTTCAAGGTTGTACGGTCATGAAATGTTTTACTCCCTGCTCATCTGCTAATGTAGACCGACGTACAAGTTACAACAGCTGTACTGTCAGCTCGAACCCCTGCCCAGCTTGAGCCTGGTCCCGTCGACCTCTCTGAGGCCTTGTGACGAGGTGTTTCTGCCCACAGGACTCCCCCTCGCCGGACGTTTTGCCTTTCAGAAAATCGAAATCCGGCTCCCCATGGTCAAAATCACTGGGACACATGATTTTCCCGTTTCGTACCCGGACTTCGGGTACCGATTCAATCGTTTTAGGGTCGCACCGGCGTTCCTAATGAAGCGCTCATGGACATCAGGTTTTTTAAAAACGAAAAAAAAAGAAGGAATAAAAAAAAAAAAATTTTCTATTTATGCAAAAATCAGGTTTTATTTTTCATCATTTTTAAAAATGAAAGACAAAAAAAAGAAGGTGCAAAATTACAAAGCGTGTCAGAATCGGATCAGAACAAGGGTTAACCATTTCAGTGCAGGTACGATTCATGGCCCAGAGGCGACGATAGAGCTTGGTGCCGTTTGAAACCGCCCTGTAACCCGAGGGGGCACCGGGTGGGCCTCCGTCCTCCCACAAGCCAAACCTTGGGGCCTATCGGTTGCCAGATCCTCCTAGATAAGAACAGTGTGGCTGAGGTTATACCAGGAGGGTCTGGCAGCCGAGGGGCTGAGCAAACAGGAGTTGGGTTTGCCAGATAAACACAGAGAAAAGGCACTGGTGTGGCAGAGGGGGCGAGTTACAGGATTACCGTCCGTCACCTTCTCCAGTGATCCCCACCACCCACGGCCCCTGGGGTCAGGCGTGCCCAATAACCAAATCAGGCCGAGCGATCTGCTGTGCGTTGAGCTCGAGGATCCTCTTGCTCAGCAGGGCGTTGTGCTGCTTCAGGATTCGATCAGGTCCGCCTGGCGCTCCACCACGTCCTCGAGACCCGAGCCGTCTCTGTGTCACACGTGCAACCGGGAAAAACAAAACACCAGACATCACCCGACCCCGACCAGGACTCAATGAGAAAAGGAATAAAAATGAATCTGAAGCAGAGCAAAGTGGGATGTCCGTTTTGGACTCTCAGGTCTGATGATATACCGTCTCTTTTCACACAGGTCCAAACAGGTCAGGAGTAGCAAAACAAACAAAACAAACAGCGCAACCTTATTCCCCAAACCAACCAGAACTGAGACGAGACGGGGAAGTGAGGAGTTTATTTCCATTCATTAACTGAGACGGCCAGTCAGAGGAGACCTTTGGGCTGTCACAGGTAATAATGAACATCACAGGTAACGCCTTTAGAGGTCAATGACAAAATTCAACTCAAAACAAAGGCTCGTGTTTCACAACACTGCACTGCAATAAACATGTCATCACACACCCATCTGTTTGGAGGCTGCAGTGAGGTATGTTCCAGTCAGGAACGCTAGAGCAGAGTCCGAGTCAAGGCCCCGGAGGTGTTACTAGTCGAGTCCGAGTCTAGATCACAAGAGCCGAGTCCGAGTCAAGACCGAGGAAGTGGCCGACATTGAGGACTAGCCTGAAGACCGAGATTTTCCGATTTACATTCCCCTTGCCCACCTACCCACTTTTAATTATTCACCATACCTGATATCTAAATAAATATATATTAACACAATGATAATATATTTAACATATTAATATAAAATTAAATGAATAGTTATTAATTGCATGAATTATAAAACATTACACCATATATATTGTAACCTATGGCTATAAACACTCGTTCCACTTTAACTCCGACCAGGCCGACAGTCCAAATGAGGCCAGGTACTGATATTATTATGGGGTTTCCTGATTATACTCAGACAGGTGGATTACGGACGGGTTTCGAGTATGTTCGTGATCAGACCCTCCCTCCCCGACCCGGTGCTCTTAGTGCGACGGAAAACGCGGTGTTTCTGCAAGGAAACAGGCTTCAAGCGGTCTGTTTACGAACCCCTCAGCATAACCAGAGGCTCACATCGGGTGTGGTGTGTGTGTGTGTGTGTGTGTGCGTTTCTCACCTATGGGAAATGCTAATGCGTTGATACGGGGGGTGAGGGGCTGAGCGGTGCCCCTAAAGCTCCTTCCTTATTAGGACTAATGATGAGGGACTGCTGCTGCATTTAACATTCAGGTGTGTGTGTGTGTGTGTGGTGTGTGGTGTGTGTGTGGTGTGCCACCTGAAGCCCGTCTCCGTGGGTATGTCGCTGATGGTCGTGGGGCCTGAGACCGCTCCTCCTCCACGACGTCAGGACTCGGACTCTGTTTGTTGAACCTGTACACCCGCACTGTAACACAAAGCGTAACTTCCGTTACTGGGGCCGGACACAGCAGCTACCCCCCAAACTAGCGGCGTGTACCGTCGCGTATCTGTCGGAGCTGGTGGGCTGCAGTCGCTTCACACGTCGATATGAAATATGTGGATGAACATGGAGAGCTTAGTCCGTTCCTCCCAAAGATCTGAGCTCAACAATTTCTACTTTTAAGGCCACAAAGCAATATTTTGAAATCAAGAATTACTACCTTGTGTCTAAGAAATAACACTTTGAGGCCACAAATCAATATTCTGAGGCTATGAATTAAGCCCGAGGTGGACGGAACACATTTCCCCGACCCCATATAAACTGTGTCTGTAGGACATAAGGTAAGTGGAAGCTGATCTCTGCTATGATAGTCATTCAACACCAAGGTTAGAAGATAGCGATTTGACCCAGGAAAATGTTTGGAATAGACCCGATAAATTATGAAATATCCCAGACAGATGGGAATGAAACCACACGATCCCGACCGCCCCGCCCCGCCGTCCCAGACGGAGCACGGGCACAAGGGGGACGTTGGTACTGGTAAAAGCAGACCGGGCGCAGAGGGTCATTAGTCAAACCATCCTAGCAGTTCCCACTGCGTGTCGCTTTGACGTGGAGAGCTACTTAAGGGCCATTAGACACTTCCGTGGCCACACAGCCAGAGGAGCTGTGGAATGTCCCTCCGGTAAAGCTGGAGCGCCCCGCAGATGTGCCACATTCCTCATATCCGTGCTAAACAGTAGCGCTTCCCTCCGTCAGAGGCGCAATAAAAACAAACAGGCTCATAATAAGCCTAATCACACACACACACACACACACACACACTTTCTACAAACAGTGGGCTTTCCCACAGCTCAGCTCAGAGCTGCTGCTGCTCTGACCGGCTTCATGTAGGCACACACTGGGAGCACGTGGCTGGGACCGGTGTCACCTGCTCATACACACCTCACGCCTGATTCAGCCATGAAACACAGTCCACAGACGGTCCGGATAAGATCCCGAGGAGATAAACACGGACTGGAGGAAACCATTTCCATCAAACCATTTTCTCTGCACCGTGGCCATGACAGCATTATATTGGCAGATCAAACTCATAGCTGAGGCCGCTCATTAACACTTAGAGGCCACTAAATCATAGTCTGAGGCAGGGAATTACTCTTTTTATGCACTGATGCTACAGATTTACATTTTAAGGTTACAAATCAATATTCTGAGGCCACAAGTTACTGTATTAATGCACAAAGGCTACAAAATAAAACATTCTATAGCCAAGAAAGAATACTTTGAGGATACCAGTTATTAATGTATTAGCACTGAGGCTACGGATACATATTTAGAGAGCACAAACTACTATTTTGAGGTTACGAGCTAATAGTTTGAGGCCACAAAAGAATATTTTAAGACCACAAATATATACTTTGAGGAATCAAATATATAACATTTAATTAATAGGAAGTCATAAGTTAATGTATTAATGTACTAAGGCTACAAATAAATATTCTACAGCCAAGAAAGAAAAAAATGCAATGATTAATTATGAGTGATTAATGTATTCATGTACTGAGGCTACGGATAAATATTCATATTCCACAAATGAATACTTTGAGGTTACAAATTCATATTTTTAAAACACAAGTTCATGCATTAACGTACTGAGGCTACAAATTAATGTTCTGAGAGCACAAAATACTATTTTGAAGCCATGAATGAATAATTTGAGGCTATAAAATAATATTTTGAGGCTTTGAATTAATAGTTTTGAGGTTTTGAGGCCACAAAAAGGCTGCAAATGAATATTTTGAGAAAACAAACTAATTCTGAGGCCCAGAAGGATTGTATTGGTGTTTTGAGGCTACGAATAAATATTCAGAGTCCACAAACAAATATTTTGAAGCCACAAAAGACTATGTTGAGGCTATGAAATATTATTTTGTAGCTCTGCAGTAATATTTTGAGGCTACAAATTTAAATATTGAGGCCATGAATTACTGGGTTAAAGCCTTGAATAAATAGCTGAAGCTATGAAATATTCTTTTGAGGCTACAAATGAATATTTTGTGGTAACGACTAAATACTTTGAAGCCACATATGGATATTATGAGGCCACGATTTAGTACTTGGAAACTATGAATGAATACTTTTTTTAAATGAACATTTTAAGGTCACAGATTAATACTCTGAGGCCATGAGTTACTGTATTAATGTACTGAGGTTACAAATAATTACTTGTAATTAATACTTTGAGGCTACAAATTAAGATTCTGAGGTTACAAATGAATACTTTGAGGCCACACACTAATAATTTGAGATAACGAATTAATATTTTAAGACCATATGAAATATCACTGAGATTACAAACTAATATTTGTAGGCGACAAATTAATACTTCGAGGCTACAAATTACATTCTGAGGCCATGATTTAAAGTTTTGAGACGATGAATTAATACTTTGAAGCCACAAACGACTTACGAATGGCTGCATTAATGTATTGAGGATACAAATTAATATTTTCAGGCAACTAATTAATATTCTAAAGCTACAAATGAATACCTGGAGGCCACGAAAGAATGTTTTGAAGCCCTCAAGGAATACTTCTGATTAATATTTAGAGGCTATGACAGAACATACTGAGGCCAAGAACCGAGTAACTCGGGGAAAAACTAATTAACATTGAGTTAATGTGTGAATTTTCTTGGCATAATTATGTCGGGGCTACAATAGAAAAGAAAGCGTGACCAGTCCATGGCTCTAAATCCCTCCCTGTTATTATTATTAATTCCCCCTCCGCTCGGTGCCACCCTCGCACCGTGGCTGCCTGTACCTGTCCCGAACCGTGCGCCGGGGTCACACAATACGAGTCCAGGTCCCCTCCCGCTCGGCCTGGCTCCCTTTGAAGGGCCCTAAATGGGCTTTGAAGTGCAGGGGCGGCACACGGAATGCTGCATTCACGTTCAAATGAAGAGGCCGAGGGCCAGAGATGCCACATCAAAGCCCCCCGGAGCACGGCTCTGGCCTAACTGCGCCCTCCTTTAGGAGGAGAGATGGACGGCGGAGACGGGGACGGCCCGTTAGCATGATAAACGCCCGGCGGAACGCCAGTTATTAGCGCGAGCGGTTTGGGCTTGAAGCACGGGGCGATCCGTCACTTCACTGATCATCCGAAGAATGCTGCTCGAACCCGAGCGCGTGTGTGAGAGAGAGATAGTGAACAGTAAGATGATGCTCTGATATGGGTGGAGTGGCTGGGGGGCGAGCAACACACACACACACACACACACACACACACACACCTACCTTAACTGCTGAATGAAGGAGACAAAAAGAACAATAGTAATACAGCCCTGTGTGTGTGTGTGTGTGTGTGTGTGTGTGTGTGTGTGTGTGTGCAGGCCCTAAAGACCAGAGCTGACCCCATTGTCATGCACCGGGGCTCGTGCTCACAGTCGGGGGAGGAGCAGGTAACTATCAGAATGAGCATTAAGAGAAAGGACCCGGGGTTCGACTCGGGCTCACCGAAGCTCACCTGAGTACACGACGAGGCACGCCACGCACAGCAGCAGCTCCACACACACCACGGCCAGCAGCAGGTACACAGGGAGCTCCGCCAGCTTCTGCTCCAGCCTCGAACCGGGAGCCAGAATGAGCAGGACCACAGCGTTACCTGCACACACACACACACACACACAGTCACTGACTGGGACTTGGGTGCTAGAGACCTGACCCGGACGCTAGAGAACCAACCCGGACCCGGACCCGACTGGGACTTGCACCATAGATACAAACTGGGACTGGGACTGGGACTAGCACACAACAGGCCCAACTGGGATCCACACGCTAGACACCCGACTGGGACTTGCATGCTACTCCACACTCAACACTCCACTTGGGCGCTAGGTAAAATAACCTTAATTTCCTTCAGGACCAATAAAGTATCTCTCTATCCATCCATCCCTAGAGACTCGGTTGGGACGCTACATCCTCTCTGACTCGACAGACCTAAAAGACCTTGAAGGTGAGGAACAAGGTCCAGACCTGCAGAGTGTATGAGCAGCGGCAGCCTCTTGATCGTCCTGGTGGTGCGGTAGAAGTGCAGGTGGCCCCTCCTCCGGGCGGCGCTGTGGTGGTGCTGCACGAACCTCTCGAACAGGAAGAACAGCAGCCACAGCGCCACCTTCCCCAGCAACACCACGGCCTTGGCGTCCAGGCCGTTCAGCGCCGCTCTGCACTCCTTCGAATGATCGTCAGTTAGCCAGCACAGCAGCGCCACGACCACGCACGCCGCCACGTACGCCACCTAGGGGTTACAAGCGGTAGGTAAGGTGTGTGTGTGTGTACAGTGTCACCGAGCCATCGCTCCATCTCTCGTCTTCATACTCACATGGAGGAAAGTCAGTAATACAGCCGCCCAGGTCGTGGGCAGTTTCTGGAACTCTCTTTTGATTTCCGACTGCAGCGCATCCCGGGATATGAGGGGCCCGTCGATCAGAGGGTCATCCTCCACACTTTGGCTCAGATCTGCATTCGTGTTGGTCTGCATACACACACGGGAAATTGGGCATTCATACAAGAGCCTGAATGAACACCCAGGTGAAAGGCTGTGCTGCCAAACACCCTTCCAGTCTAACACCTCAGTCAAAAGAGCTCCAGGACAGAAGTGTGTGTTTGTGCACCACGACAGTGACAGCTCGCTTTTACTAGTCTAGAACGTTTTAGGCGATTCCGAGGCTGCGGAAATCGCTCGAATGGGGTCTGATGGGCGATTAAGGAAACGACTCGTAAGAGAGTCAAATCGAGAATCGATTCACAGCGCCAATAATTCGCTCGGCGCATACACTGGTTTACCGCTTGTAAGTTTTAAAGCTGTGCCGATTACAGCAAGTATCATTAATATTGTTCCGCGCAGCAAGTGCGCACGGTCAAGCGACGAACTAGACGTTACGATTCAGTAAATCTCAGAAAGGCTGAATCGACTCAGCAAAGCGATTCGCAACCTGAGTCCGCGTTTGGTATACGTTACGATTCAGCGAATCAAGTATCGCCGAGGAGTCGACTCAGCAAAGCGATTCGCACCCCAAGTCAGTTTGTTTTTCGTTTCCACTTCGACAACTTCGCGTAAACGTGCGCGGATAACGCCAAAACAAAGCAAGCCGCACGCACGCACAGCTCTACATTTAAGTATAAATGCGAAACCGACTCACAACCTCCAATAGTTGTATTCCGTATACAGCTAGCTAATGGCACAACAAACTCCGGTCATGTCAGAGAAACAGAGGCTTTGAACGCGTTACCGTGTGCACTGCGAGACGTTTAGCGTCCATATTTCTTCCACCACACGGTATTTTTAAAAAATTACGATCCCAAAAGTCAGCTGTCACATGGCTAGTATTCTCCAAAACAACTCCGAAACGTCTTTCCGCTCAGCTTCAACGTAGTATCGCGTCGTCGTTGGCGTCCCAAATATCACCTCGTTATTACCCTAGTGCACTACTTAGGGCGAATATGGCATTACACTGTACGGCCCGTAGTGTACCTATTGTAGGGAAGCGGAGCCGTTTGAAACTCGTCCAGCAACCTCGACACATAGCAACGGCAGCAGCAATGGCGGCGAGCTGTACATGGAAACCGAGTAATGAAACGGCAGAAGACAGCGCAGTTATAGGTGATTTAGTTCGCATAATGTTGTTATAATACACTAACTCGTTTTCCGGCGCTTGTAGGATATGTTATGGTGAACGATGAAGCCTAGGATAGGTCAGAACCGATCGGCTCATCCGTTAGCCACGTGAGTTGCGGACATGCAACCATATACTGTATACTGCATTAGTATTACTTTCACATTGTGTTGTTAGTGTGTATTTAATGATTAACACTGTTTATGCCAAACAGCTTCCAAACGGTCGGTCCGTAATAGAAAAATAACTCCCATGACTTGGACATTTAAAATAAGGCAGCCCGTCCCTGACCTTACGTCACAGTTGGTAGAAGTGGCTAATATGAATTCATACTCGTTCTCAGACTCGAACCCGGGTCTCTGGGGCTGCTAGGCGACGTTGGAAATACGTTGGCTGGCATTTTAGTTTCATCCTGTTTCCATTATTCTCCACCCCCCCCATGTACTGTGTCTGCGTGTACGATGAAACCCAGTCCAGTTCTCCAACGGACACGTGGAGAATGGCGATCGGCTCGACTTCCAGCTCTACAGACACGTCGATGGAGCCAACCCGAGGAAGAAGAACCGGCGCATCGTGGTAACCATGGCTGAAACGCTTAGCAAATGGTCATGACGAGCTTTGAGTGTATCAGTCCTGAACACAAGGCTTTCCAATTTCAGGCTGCAGAATCTGACAGGCTGTCCTACGTCGGGACCAATTTCGGCTCTGGCTCGTTACAGTGCAACAGCCTCTGCAGGTACGTCCAGGATTTAGAGTTCTAGATGTGCAATGCGAGATAGCACGCCTTAGTTACTGTGGTTCCTCACAGCTATTTTGTGGGGCTTTTGGACAAAACCACCATGCAGATGACGGTCAGAAGTGCTCAGCTGTTTAACCTGCAGCCCCTCATGCCAGGTAAACACACACCCTCACCACGATAAACCGATTTAAGAATGACACTTTGGCTCAAAAATGGAACCACCAGTTGTTTACTCAGTACGTTGGATGTTTCCAGGTGAAAAGGCAGCAACCGTGGAGCAAAATGAATCCAAAACCTACAGAGAAAAGGTGAGCTGGTTTGGTTATTCGTACCCTGAGCTTTATTTTATTAACTGGGAGACGCACTGACCCGACCCGACCCGACCCTTGTGTGCTCGCAGGTGGATGCGCTGATCGAGGCGTTCGGCACCAACAAACAGAAGCGTGCCCTCAGCTCCCGGCGGATGAACGAGGTCGGGAACGACACCCTGCAGAAGGCGGTGGCTCGAGCGGCCAGCAGCATCATCGACCAGAAAGGCCTGGAGAGTAAGATCAGCTCCGTTACAGCTCTCACAGGGTGCGGGGTCTGTTAAACACAGAGCCCAGGCCATAACCTGCTGAATTCAGACTCTACTTGGACTCGCTACAGACTCAAGACTCGCTACCTACTCGATACTCGACTCGGACTCACCACAGACTTGATACTCAGACTCAAGACTCTACTTGGACTCGCTACAGACTCAAGACTGAACTAAGTCTTATCTAAGACTCAAGACTCATCTAAGACTCGACTCACACTCAAGTCTCGACTCGAATTCGTTACAGACTGGCCTCAGACCCGCTACAGACTCAAGACTCGCTACCTACTCGACTCGGACTCGCCACAGACTTGATACTCGACTCAGACTCGTTACACATTCAAGACTCGACTTGGACTCACTACAGACTCAAGACTCGACACGAACTCTACAGCCTCGCTACTTGACTCGGACTCACTACTCGATTCGGACTGTCTACAGACTCCATATTCGACTCGGGACTCGCTACAGACTTGATACTCAACTCAGACTCAACTCTACTTTGACTCACTTCAGACTCAGACTCGCTACAGAATCAAGACTTGACCCAGACATGACTCAGACTCGAGTCTCAACTCAGACTTGTTACAGACTTGACTCGGATTCGCCACCGCCTCAACACTCGACCAGGACTCGCCACAGACTCATTGCAGACTTGAGACTTGACTCAGACTCACACGACAGAAAATTGAGACTCGCGACTCTTACACTACAGACTCGAGACTCGACCTGGACTCGCACTTGAGACTCAGACACCCACGCTACGAACTCGTCTTAGAGGTTCAGGACTCGAGTCCTTGCACACCACAGACTCACACACTTGAGACTCGGGACTCAGACTCCAGAGTGTCTTTGCTCAGCCTTTGCTTTTGTGTCTCTCGTTCTCTCAGCCTTGCAGCAGGAAGTGGCCGAGTCCCGGGCTCAGACCGAACTGGCCCTCTTCCTCCCACCCTGTAACAAGACGGCGACCCATCGCAAGGACGTTTATCCCTTCGACAAGCGTATCCTTCCCTGCTCCTGTGGAGGCGGCACTGTTGTTTTTGCATGCAGCGTCCAAATGTTCCTTCTGCTCGCGTTAAGCTCCTGAGCTTCTCCTTAGTCCTGTCAGAGGTCGAGCTGGAGTCGCTTGGGGAGCTCGGTGACAAACTGGCAGCCATGAGCTCCGAAGAGCTCGAGGCGATGGGGGAGCTGATGTAAGACGCCTCTCCTGACAGCGACACACACTGGTAGGTGTTCATGCTCTCTCGCTAACCTGATCCGTCCTGCAGCCCTCAGAGCGTGAGGAAGATCTTAAAGTGCCTGCCCAGAGAGGGGCAAGCCCGAGCCAGGAACGCCCGCTGCGCCTGGTACCTGTCCTTCCTGATCAGGCTCGCCCGGCACAAACGGCTCGAGCGCAAGTGTGAGTTTAAACCCCACACACACACACACACACACACACACACAAATATATTTATATATATATATTCACATATATAAAAAGAGTGCACACATTTGTGTGGCTGTAATATCCACTGGGGTTTGTGTTTTTGGAAGTCGGTGAAGACGTGTGCCCCCGCCTCGTGTTCAGTAAGGTGCAGAGGACCTTCACCGTGGAGAGCTTTGCCAACGGGAGGTACGGCTTCAGGTTTTGACAGAACTCGAGATTTATGTGGCCGTTTTCACTCTTGTCTCACTCTGTCTCACTCTCTCTCTCCTCCAGACTGAAGAGTACAGTGACGCACTCCACAGTGGTCAGGATCGCCGCGCACTCTCTCGCTCTGCTGCTGCACGTGGGAGACCAGACGGCCGACCTCACGCTCTTGCACCGAGACCTGGCTCTCAGCGAAATCAGGTCTCTCTCTCTCTCTCTCTCTCTCACACACTGTTACACACACACACACACACACACACACACACACACACACACACTGCAGTATAGGGCCCACATCGGGCCGTCCCTCTGTATGACAGGCTGGCTGTTTCTAAGGCTGTGGTGGGAAGGCACTCTAACGGCTGCTCTGCTCTGCTCTGCCTGCAGGATGCTGGAGGTGGCCAAGGCCATGGGGCTGACCCTGTCCCGTCTGCCGCTGCTCAGTCCGGAGGAGGCGGGGCTGCAGGACGAGCACCGGACGGCCACGCTCGACCTCCCGCTCATGGTCTACGAACGCCGCTTAGAGAGCAGGAAGCGCAAGAAGATGAAGTAACTTAAGAGCCGTCTTAAACGACACGAGCCCAAACCCCGGCGAATGGGCTAAAAACAAACTAACAAAAAAAAAACCACAAAAAGCCCAAAAGAAGCAAATTAGCTAAAAAAACAAACAAAACAAAACCAAAAAACATGCACACACAGAAGGCCCAAACAGAAGCAAATTGTATAAAACAAAACACAAAAACCCACAAAATGTCTAAATAGAAGGACAACTGGCTATGAAATTAAAGAAATAAACAAACAAAAGCCCCAAAGAAGCCAATTGACTAAAAAAAAAAAACAAACAAAAAGAAAAAAACAACAAGAAGCCAAAAGAAGCAAATTTTATAAATTAAATTTAAAAAAAATTAAATTAATAAATAAAAAAAACCCACAAAAAGCCCCAAAAGAAACATGTTGGCTAAAAAACAAGAAGCCCAAAATGAAGCAAATTAGCTAAAACAAAACATAAAAACCCACAAAGCATCTACCACAAGTGGAAGGTGAGTTGGCAAAAAAAAAAAAATCAAAGAAATAAACAAAAAAAAAACCACCAAAAAGCCCAAAAGAAACAAGTTGGCTAAAAAAATAATAACATACATTCACAAAAAGGCTAAAAATGTCTAAATCGAAGGCAAATTGGAAAAAAAAAAACACAAACAACCCAAAAGAAGCAAATTGGCTAAAAAAAGCCTAAAAAGGAACAAGTTGGCTAAAAAAAACAAAAAATAAGAAGCCCAAAACTAAGCAAATTAGCTACAAGAAAATATAAAAAAAAACACAAAACATCTAAATGGAAGGAGAATTGGCTAAAAAAATCAAAGAAACAAACAAATAAACAAAAAAACCCACAAAAGCGCAAAAGAAACAAGTTGGCTAAAAAACAAACAAACAAAAAGCCCAAAACAAGCAAATTGGCTACAAAAAACATACACTCACAAAAAGCCTAAAAAGAAGCCACATTGGCTAAAAAAAAAAAATAACAAACACAAAAAGACTAAAAAGAAACAAGTTGGCTAGACAACAAACAAACAAAAAAAGAATCCCAAAAGAAACAAATTGGCTAAAAACTAAGAAAAGAAAAAAAAAAAGCCCAAATGAAGCCTATTGGCTAAAAACAAGATGACACAAAAAACCCACAAAATGTCTAAATAGAAGGTAAATTGACAAAAAAAGAAACGAACAAAAAGAGGCCAAACGAACGAACCCGTACCAAAAGCGCAGGAGCCTGTAGGAAGGGTGCTGGGAGAGGCTGAAATAAAGGCGTGGTTCCGATCACTTGTCTGTGCTTTTTCATTTCCATGAGCGGGTGGGCGGGGCCACGGAGGGCGTGTCCCTCCAGCTACAGCGTTCTTACAAAGAAAGGCACGGTCTGATCTCTCACACACACACACACACACACACACACACACACTGCCCTGTTCAGGATGAAAGCAAACGAAGGGAAAGAACCGGGCACGAGTCATCAGTCCAGCCTCAAACCCGTCCGTGCTGGGCGTGCACTCAGCGGCCACTTTATTAGGTACGCCCTGCGTCAGGCTTCCTGGTCCAGATTCTACAAGGTGCTGGAACAAACGTCCTAAGGGATCCCGGTCCGTCTTCCTGCGATCACGCCGGGTCTGTCGGCCGCGGAGGCCATGTGCATGTAGTGAGCTCCTGCCGGGGGGCACTCCGGGGGCAGTACTCCGGCGGCCTGTGGCCTTTAACCCACGCTCGCCTGCCGCTGTCTGATTGGCTGATTAGATCTCTGAGCTAACCAGTGGGGTGCAAATTGCCCTCCAAAATTTCAAAACAATTCAAAAGAGCGTCCTGAGGAGCTGAGCGAAAGATTTTTATAATCATTCATTAAGAAGCTTTAACCTGGACCTCGGACCAAAAAAAACCACACTAAAAGCCCAAATAGAAGCAAATGAGCTTAGAAAGATACGAAAAAAAAGCCCAAAAGAAGCAATTTGTCTAAAAATGCAAAACAAAATCGCATACAAAAAATAAAAATAAAAACAAATTGATCTAAAACACACAGACACACAAAACCCATAAAGAAGCAAATTGTAAAAAAAAAAAAAAAAAAGACCAACACACACAAAAAGCCCAAATAAAAAAGAAGAAAATTTGGTTAAAACATACTCAAACACGCAAAAAAAAAAAAAAAAACCCAAAAGAAGCAAATTGGCAAAAGCAAAAAACCCCCACAAAAAGCCCAAGTAGTACAAACTGGCTAAAACAAAACAAAAATATGCCTAAGCAGAAGCAACTTGGATAAAAAAAATTAAACAACCACCCACCCCATGCACACACACACACACACACAAAGCCCAAAAGAAGCAAACTGGCTAAAGCCAAACAAGCGGGACGCTCTTTTGAACTGTCTCTAAATGTAAGAGGCAGATCTCCACTGCATGAGCAGGAGAACAGGTGTACCTAATAAAGTGGCCCAGTTCTTCAGCGTCTATAGGAGCAGCGAGTTCTCCGGGGGCTCAGAGGATGCAGCAGAAGATGCTCCCGTTGTTATGGCAACCGCTCTCCACGGTGGCCGTGATCCTGCTGGTCACGCTGATGGTCAGGTGGGCCGGCCGTGACGACTGGGCGGAGCCCGGCGGGTTGTTACAGAGGGGGCGAGGCGGCGGGTTTTCCAAAGCCCACGGAGCGTTGGGTCTGAGCAGGAGAGATTAGGGATATGATGATCAGACTCGACCTCGCTCTGTGAAACCCACTACCCGCTATGTCCAGTGCCCATCTCCACACCTGGCTCGGCTTACCTGTGCGTGAGCAGGGTGTTGCTAAGCACGGCACACTCCTGGTTGAGCGGGTCGATGTGTATGGGTGGGTTATCGTTGCCCTGGTACACCAGGTTCTCCTGAACCACGCCTCGAACCCGCTCTCTCAGCGAGATGGCACAGCCGTGCAGCGACTGCACCCGATTCCTCAGGACCTGCCAAACGAGACCAGACGCATGACCGTTTAATGTTAAAGACGTTCAAATCGTAGACCGACGGGGGCACCCGATGTATATTTGTCGTCCTCAATGGCTTCCCATATTACATCTCAATGTGGCACAGCAATGCTCAATTTTCCTGAAAATTAAACCTATGTCTTTTGACCACAGTGGCTTCCCAGATCATTACAGTACTGGAAATGGGTGCCGAATTTCACTAATAACTAATGTATTTTTTTTTTGTCCATGATGGCTAACCAAATTATGTTACTGTGCTGGAAATTGGTGCCAAATTGCCTTAATTGCCTTAACATATTAATGTTGTCCATGATGGCTTCCCACATTACATTACAAACTCATACAGCGATGCAAAATTGTTCTGAAAATTAAACCGATGTCTTTTGACCACGATGGCTTCCCAGATTATGTTACAATGTTGGAAATTGGTGAAAATTTTCCACTAATAGACCGTGTATTATTGTTGTCCATGATGGTTTCCCACGTTACATTGTCTCCACCCCTCACCTTCACGTCCGCGCCCTCCAGCACCCGGATCCCGACCGCTCCGTTCCCGGCCACGTCGTTCTCCACGATCAGGCCGTCGCCGCGGAAGCAGACGCCGTGGCAGGCGTTGCCATAGACGCCATTGCCCCTGAGCTCCACCCTGCACTCCAGGTCCACTGTGACGCCGGTCCGGCCGTTGCCGTGGACGCAGTTGCTGACGAGCCGGGTCAGCTGGGCGCTCTGGACGATGGACACGCCCGCCGCCCGGTTTTCGGAGACCATGTTGGCCACCACGTTGAGGGCCTCGCTGCTCTTCACGTACACGCCGACGGCTGCCGGGCAGAACCACAAGTTAAACGAGAGCGGGGGTTCGAGGGCACGGCCTCTGCTCTCGCGTCACGCTTCTCACCTCCGTTGTGGCTCACGCAGTTGTTCTCCACCAAAGCCACGGTGATGGGCCGACGGGACGAGAAGCGTTCGTCCTCACTGTCCAGGTCGCTCTCCCACGCCAGAAGCTCGCCCTCCTCGTGGAAGTTGTCCTGACCTGCTCTTTCCCTCTCCCCTCCCGAAAACGCTGGGTCCTTCCGGCAGAACACGGCCAGCCCGTACATGCGGTTATGGGTAATGTGGTTTCCGATCAGCTGCGGGAGGCTGGACAGCATCACCCACACGCCGCAACCCCTGTTACCTGTCAGAGGACGCAGGTGGAGGATATGGGGTTACTTACTGTCGAAAATACCGCCTACCTAGCGCTAGACGTAGCCAGAAAACACGTTGTACACACGTTGTTGACGTAATTAGTTAATACTTTCATACTTTTATTACTAATAGTTATACGTTCGATACCTATTTGCTATTAATGTATACTTAACAATGCATTGAAATAAAAATTCTGAAAAACAAATGGCGTCCTTGATTTTTAACGTCCATCTGATCAACATCTGTACGCTTTAGGATTTAATAAGAGCAATAATAAAAAATTACAATCTGTCTTGTATATCTAAAAGGAAAATACATTCCTGTTGTCCACAATGGCTTCCCACGTTACGTTACAGCATTGCAAAGTAATGCCAAATGTCTTTTGTCCCCAATGGCTTCCAAGATTATGTTATGCACTGGAAATTCGTACCAAATTGCCTTAATGGACAATATATTATTGTTGTCCATGATGGCTTCCCACGTTACATTACAACACCACACAAAAAGCCACACAAAAAAACACAAAAAGCCTAAACAGAAACAAATTGTCTCAATAGAAAAAACAAACAAAAAAAACAGCCGCAAAGTCCAAAAAAGCCCAAACAGAATCAAATTGGCTCAAAACAAAACAAAACAAAAAACCTGGATACAATAAAAAACACATAAAAAAGCCCAAACAGAATCAAATTGCCTCAAAACAAAACAAAACAAAAAACCTGGAAACCTGGATACAATAAAACGCACATAAAAAGGCCCAAACAGAAGCAAACTGTCAAAAAAAACCCCACAAAAAGCCCAAATAGAATCAAATTGGCTAAAAAACCAAACAAACAAAAGAATACTACCACAGACACACACACTAAGATCCAAAGAAGTGAATTGGATAAAACACACACATCCATACACAAAAAAAAGCCCAAAAAGAAGCGAACTGGATGAAAAATAAAAAAAAACCCACAAAAAGTCCTAAATAGAGTCAAATTAGCTAAAAAAACAAAAGGCAAACACACCACAGACACACACTAAGATCAAAAGAAGTGAAGTGGATAAAACACACACACAAAAAGCCCAAAAATAAGCAAATTGCCTACAAAAACTAAAACAAAACAAAAAACCCAGACATAATTGGCTAAAAAATAATGGAAAAAAAATACACAGTAAAATACACAAACAAAAAGCCCAAACAGAAGCAAGCTGACTAAGAAATTGGCTTAAAAAAGCAACACACACACTAAGCCCAAAAGAAGCAAACTGGATTAAAAAAGTAAATAAAAATCCCACCAAAAGAGCCTAATAGAAGAAAAATGGCTAAAAAAAACCAACAATAACAATAAAACAAAACAAAACAATGAAAAAAAAAACACACAGACAAAAAGCCCAAACAGAATGGATTTAGTGTTTTTGTTTTGCTGTGCTGTTTGGTGTGTAACGGACAGCGAGAGCATTTGAGTGTGCGTGTGTGTGTGTGTGTGTCTTTCGGCGGGTTCTCACCATAGATGTGGTTCCCCTCGATGAGGCCCCTCCCTCTCTCCCCCACCACCACGCCGTCCGAATAACCGTGGCAGATGAAGTTGGAGCGCAGGATCGGATCCCCTCCTCGTCTGATGTCGGCTCCGCCCCACTGATTCAGCCTGATCACGTTCTCTGTCAGAGAAACAGCGCCACCAGGAGTCAGAAAGCCACCCAGCAGGGTCATTACAGTAGAAACTTAGGGATTAGTGATGATGATGATGATGATGATGGAGGTGGCGGCTCTAACACACACCGGTGATCAGACCCCGTCCGTTCTCATTCACAGCCACGCCGGCAGCAAGGCCCTGGAATATATGATTCCCACTGAGGAAGGAAAAGACCAAGAGTTACAAACACAGGCTTACCCCCTACACACACACACACACACACACACACACACACACACACACACACACACCCGCACACACACACACACACTCTGGGCTACCTGACGACAGGATTGCCGTTGAAGAGAATGTAGACTCCGGCTTCTTTGTTGCCATAGATCTGGTTGCTGCGGATGGAGCCCCTCCCGTTACCCAGCACGACGACTCCAGACCGCAGGCCGCTGTGGATCCTGTTACACTGAGCCAGCGACAGACAGACAGACAGACAGACAGACAGACAGAATCACAGCTGCTCTGATTAGCTCATTAACTACAGCGTGCTACAGATCTGCTGTTGAAACCGGACGTGTTTATATAAATCAAACTGAAAAACTGGATTAAACAGGACGGCATTACGCCGACGTTAGACATGACACGAGGACACTCAGGAAGGACACAGGGACTTTCTGATCTCAGTGGGTTCTACTTCCCAACCAGCCAGTAATCTCACAGAAAGCTGTGACCTGAATTCAACTGTATTATTATTATTATTATTATTATTATTATTATTATTACTATTATTTTATTCCAATTCTTCCACATGTGCTGTGTATAATTCCGGGGTTGCCAGATCCCACGAGAGAAACAAGCAACAAGGACTGTGGATCCGAACCCAAACAGGAGCGAAGTGGTGAGTTCACTCAAAACACACACACACACTAAAATAAGTCAAAGCTAAAACAGAAGTGAATTGGCTCAAAAACACAGACACACACAGCCCAAGCAGCAGAGAAACAAACAAACAAACACAAAAAGCCCAAATACAAGTTAATTGGCTAAAAAAAAGTCAAAAAGCCCAAACAGTAGCGAATTGGCTAAAAAAAGAAAATTTAGAAAAAGCCCAAAAGAAGAGGGTTGGGTTAAAAAATACACACACAACAATCCCAATCAGAAGCAAATTGGCAAAAAAAAAAAAAAAAACACAACAAGCCCCAAATAGAAGCGAGTTCACTCAAAAAAACAAAACCAAAAAAAAAACACACACACACACAAAAACCTCAAACATGAGTGAATTGGCTCTTAAACACAGACACACACAGCCCAAGCAGAAGCAAATTGGCAAAAACAAAACAAACACAAAACCCACCAAAAGCAAACTGGCTAAAAAAAACACAAAAAGCCCAAATAGAAGCAAATAGCCTAAATAAACAAACAAACAAAAAAGCCCAAAAGAGGCAAACTGGCTAAAAAACAACAACACAAAAAGCCCAAATACAAGTGAATTGGCTCCAAAAAATGTTTAAAAAGTCCAAAAAGAGGTGAATTGGCTAAACAAACAACAAAATAAAGAAAAAGCCAAAAAGAAGTGGATTAGGTTGAAAAAATACACACACAACAATCCCAATTAGAAGCAGATAGGAAAAAAAAACCCGCCAAAAACACAACAATCCAAAATAGAAGCGAGTTCACTCAAAGCACACACACACACACACACACACACACACACACACACAGAAAGCTCAAGTAGGAGTGAACTGGCTCAAAACAAAACAACCCCCCCCCCAAAAAAAGCCCAAAAGAAGAGAACTGGCTCAAAAGCTCAAAAGAAAACTCACACAAAAAGCCCAACTAACAGCAAATTGGCAAAAAAAACACACACACACACACAAAGGTGAACTGGCTCACAAAATAGAAGCCAATTTGCTAAAGAAAAAACAAACACACACACACACAAAGCCCAAATACAAGTGAATTGGCTCAAAAAAAAGTCAAAAAGTCCAAATAGAGGTGAATTGACAAAAGAAAAAAAAAAAAAAAAAGAAAGAAAACACAGAAAAAGGGAAAAAGAAGAGGATTAGGTTAAAAAAGTGCACACACAACAATCCTAATTAGAAGCAAATAAGCCAAAAAAAAAAGAAAAAGTCCCAAATAAAAACGAGTTCACTCAAAGCACACACACACACACACACACAAAGCGCAAATAGGAGTAAACTGGCTCAAAACATAAAACAAAACAAAACAACCCCCACCCAAAAGAAGAGAACTGGCTCAAAAGCTCAAAAGAAAATTCTCACAAAAAGCCCAAATAACAGCAAATTGGCAAAAAAACAAAAAAACACTCCCACAAACACAAAGGTGAATTGGCTCACAAAATAGAAGCTAATTGCTAAAGAAGAAACAAACACACACACACACACAAAGCCCAAATATAAGTGAATTGACTATAAACAAAACAAGAGGCCCAAATACAAGCGTACTGGCTAACCCCCCCAAAAAACAAACAAAAAAAATCAGATATCCGAGTAAGGGGATACATGCATTGAGAAATCTGGTTACTGGGATAAAATCCAGCTCTTTATCCGGTTTCTAGACGTTAATCAGATCTGAGAAACGAGCGCTGGAATAACCAGAGAACCGCGGAAAGCCGCTCGGATTGGTACTCATTGTTGCCAGGGGTTGTGGATCCGAGTATTAGGGATGGGGTCCTTTAATCCTGTCCATGTCACATCCTGTTTCATCTTTATTTCTATTCAGATATTGTAACGACACAAAGGGTCTCTACCAGGATGATGGGATTGGCTCCCTTGCGGATGTCCAGTCCCGCCTCGCCGTTCGAGTGGATGTTGTTCTCAGCGATCAGGCCCTGGGCCGAGAGCCGGAGGAAGACGCCGGACGCCCGGCAGCCGCTCACCTCGTTACGCAGCATCACCATCTAGCGGAGCAGAGGAGCAGAGCAGATCACCGACTGAAGCACAGCGTCACACACACGACATGCTGCAAACCAGCTAACGGGCTGGATCAAGAGAAGCTTGTGCCTTTGTTTGTTTTTTCCTTTTACCACTAAATTATCACCTTTCTGCCATTTTTCCACCAATCCTGGTCACACAGGTTTAAACATAACATGTGGTCGCCATGTTGTGGTTGTATTGGAAAAAAGTTGGATTCGAGTCTAATAAATCATAATAGTGTAATGAAACGAAACAATAATAATAATAATACATTAACAACAATATATACTACGTGTAGTATAAATAGTAATATAATAGTTTTACAAATATAGTATTCACTATTTTATGTGCTGTATTAGACTACTGTTTATACTACATATACTATTTACTATTGTTAAGCTACTATTTCATTACTTATACATCTTATAGTATTCATAGGTTAATAAGCTGTATCATTTCACTGCTATAACAAACAGAAAGCAGACCGAATGATTTCATTACATTTTTGTCAATGACGGGCAATTATAAGGACTTAAAGATGCACAATTTAGTTTTTTATTTTTTTTTATTTTTTTTATATTTCAAAATGAATGAGCCGAGTTCTGATCTGGGGCAAAAAGAAAAGCTCAAATACTGAGGACGTAGAGAGAAAAAATTCGACTTCTACACATTTCGTACACGTGTAGAAGTTTTTACACTTTCTTACGACAAGGAAATATTTTCCACCACGTGAACTTGCCTACTGGGGTCAAAACGATTCATTAAAATCGGTGAAGAAATAATTTGGTTATTGTGTATTTTAACCAGAAAAAACGGAGCTCCTCATAGTTCCTCAAATTCGTTTAAGAGCCCGTCTTGCCTGGACCAATATGGCGGACGCGCTGACGTATCGCGGTATATATGTCTATGGGTGTACTGTAGAACGTAACGCTGCGAGCTGTAATGCCGCTCCGATCAGTGCGCTTGTGCTGGCCTCTAGTGGCCAAGAGGTGCCATGTCACACGCAACGTAAACAAGATAGAAGGTTTGGAAGATACCATGTAAGAATCCGCTGCTAAACGACCGCATTACAGCCTTTTTGTGCTACTGTAATGTAACTATAAAGGATATTTTCGTAAGAAAGGAGATTATAACCCTACCATATACACACATGAAGCTTTATCATTCAATATATTACGTTTAATATTAACATTAACATAATAATCCACAGCCCCATGTTTGGGTACCTTGGCATTCTGGATGCATCGCACTGCATAGTTGAGTCCTCGGAACACGTTGGCTTCCAGCCTGGCCTGGGCGTGGTTGCACAGGTGGACGCCCCCTTTGCCGTCGCGCAGCAGGCAGTGGTGCAGCAGGCAGCCTTGCACCGAATTCGCCAGGTCCTGCGCCTCGGGGTCCCTCTGCAGCTCGGCGCTCAGGCTCAGCAGCACGGGCAACGAGGCGAAATCGGGCGGCCTCGGCTCCAGCAGGTGCGCCAGCCCGTGCTGCCCGTAGGACAGGGCACGATCCGGGTGGTCGCCGCGCCCCGTTTTGTCCTCGTCTCCGGACTCGCTCGACGTGTCCATGCCATTATCGTCGATCAGCGTGCATTCGGTCATGGCTTTAGGTTTGGACCAGTCCACCTCCTGCTTGGTCCACTCCTCCAGGAGGGCTCGTCTGGGGACGTCTCCGGCCGCGTCGTCCCGCGAGTCAGAACCGGGCGACTCAGAGGTCATCGTGGAGGCGGTTAACATTTTCGCCAAGGCAACCAGGTGCCTGCACGCCCAGTTACGCTCGGAAACCGGCGGGCCTTCCACGGTGACCGAGGCGGAGTCGCCGCCTGAGAACTCGCAGCTGTCCATCAGGCTGATGGCCACACCCAGAAAATGGGCGGAGCTGCCCTGGGCGAACGAGCAGAAGCGAGCCTGGCAGGTTCCCGGCCCTCGGACGTGCAGCTGGCACCCCTCAAAGTTGCAGTTGTCCAGCTGTACGTGACCTGAAGACGTCTAGAAAAGGCAAAACAGATTGAGCGCACATTCTGCACCGTGTGTGTGTGTGTGTGTGTGTGTGTGTGCGCACGCGCTTACCCTATACACGACTGGCGAGAACCAGGCGGGCATGAACACCAGGTTGCACAACCTGGCAGTCGGACACTGCTGATCGAAGCTGACCATGAGAGCCACGTCACCCAGCTTGCCTGTACCCACGATCTCCACGGGCACCTTCAGGGTCACTTCCGCCTGCTCCTCGTAGATGCCCGGGTGGAGCAGCAGCCTGTCGTATGGCCCGGCCATGGCCAGTGCCCCCCTCAAGTTCTCGTAGCCGTGCCCCAGGACGGCGCCCACATGCCACACCCTCCTGTCCTTCCTGCGCCGGAACAGGT
The DNA here is from genome assembly GCA_025084515.1 of Ancistrus triradiatus. NCBI lineage: Eukaryota > Metazoa > Chordata > Actinopteri > Siluriformes > Loricariidae > Ancistrus > Ancistrus triradiatus. The sequence goes on along the minus strand of JAJAGP010002452.1, from coordinate 60,298 downwards.
GCAGGCAGGCGGACGAGTGGATCTCGGTGCCGTTCTGCGTCCACGTGCGGCTGGCCAGGGCTTGCTGGCGCAACGCTTCGCGCCACGAGGGGGGCGACAGGTGGGGCCGGCGTGGCCAGTTCGGGTGCCGCCATTCCGGGAGACCCAGGCACAGCTGGCGCCAGCGGGTGCTGTCCAGGCTCAGTACCAGCTCCCGCCAGGCATGGCACACCAGGCAGCAACGGCCCAGGTCTGCCAGAGGTAGGTAGGCCAGGATGATGCGCCACAGCTCCGTGGGCAGGTTGCCCACCTCCATTGCTGGCATGGGAGTTATGCCACAGCTGGAGGCATCACCTAGGAGGGAGGAAAGAACTTTCAGTGAAATGACTTCATGCCAGTCCGCCAAAAGGTTTACTCTGCTGGTATTTGATTGCGGTGCCAACGAGTCAAATGCCCGTCCGCCTCTAGGCAGCTCCGGCTCATCTGCCGTGGCGGATCCAAACCTACTCCAGCTGTATTTAGGTGACAACCATCATCATCAGAAGTCAAACTAACATTCCAATATTTTGACTGATTATTAGAATGTAATTAGTAATTGACTCCTTTAGAGTCACCATTATAAACACGCTCAGGTCCAACCATTCAGCTTCCACATCACAATGGGAAGCGTTTTGATCACTTCAGAATACTTGGATGGGATTTACACAAAGCCATGATCAGAGACTGAAATCCAAATAAACATTGTCATTATTATTATTATTATTATTATTATTATTATCACTACTACTACTATTATTACATTACTACATTTTTATTTATGGAGGAGGAGGGAGGAGGAGGAGGAGGAGGAGGAGGAGTAGGAGGAGCAACGACGACGGACGAGGAGACAGGAGACAGGGGAGGGAGAGGAGGAGGAGGATGAGGAGGAGGACGAAGAGCGACGAGGAGGACAGGACGGGACAGGGGGAGGTAAGGAGGAGGAGGAGAGGACGACGACGACGACGAGGAGGACAGGAGGACAGGGGGAGGGAGAGGAGAGGAGGAGGAGGACGACGACGACGACGATGAGGACAGACGACGGGGGAGGGAAGAGGAGGAGGAGGAGGGAGGAGGAAGCAGGAGGAGGAAGACGAAGAAGGGAGACAGGACGGACAGGGGGAGGGAGAGGGGGAGGAGGGAGGAGGAGGGGAGGCGGAGGAGGGAAGGACGACGACGAGGAGAAAGGACGACAAGGGGGAGGGAGAGGAGGAGGAGGAGGAGGAGGAGGAGGAGGGAGGAGGAGGAGGAGACGACGACGAGGAGGACAGGAACGACAGGGGGAGGGAGAGGAAGTAGGAGGAGGAGGAGGAGGGGAGGAGGAGGACGACGACGACGGAGGAGACAGGACGACAGGGGGAGGGAGAGGAGGAGGAGGGAGGAGGGGACGAAGACACGACGACGAGGGGGGAAGGGACGACAGGGGGAGGAGGGAGGAGGAGGAGGAGGCGGAGGAGGAGGGGAGGAGGACGACGGACGACTAGGAGGACAGGATCGACAGGGGGAGGTTATATTAATGATTATTATAGATATTATTATTATTATTACTACTACTAATTATTATTACATTAATAAATTGTTATTTCTATTATTATGATTATTATTTTATTACTAATACTTTACTATATTACAGTTACTACATTTATGGATTTACTATTATTATATTATTATTATATTATTATTATTATTATTACTACTTACTACTATTTATTACATTACTACATTTTTATTTATATTATTATTATTATTATTAAACTACTATACTACTATTTTTAAATTACTACATTTTTTATTTATGTATTAGATATTATTCTTCTATTATATTACTACTACTACTATTATGACATTATTACATTTTTAGGATATTATTATTATTATTATTATTATACTAAACATTCATTACATTACTACCATTTTTATTATATTATTATTATTATTATTATATTACTACTACTACTAGTATTACATTGACTACATTTTTTATTGATAAGATAGTATTATATTATTATTATTATTACTACTACTACTTATTACATTACACATTTTGATTTATTATTATTATTATTATTATTATTATTACTACTATAGATTACTATAATATTATTAATAAGAATAATAACTATTACTCTCGACTTTGATTATTATTATTATTATATTAATTACTACTATATTATATTACTACCTTTTTAGTTTATATTATATTATGATTACTATTACTATTAGTATTATTATTATTACTATTATTTATTATGATGGATACTAAGTACTTACTATACTTGATTATTATATTTACTATATTATTATTTTAATAATAAGAATATATTACTAGACACTTTTTACTAGTATTATTATTATTAATCATATTACTATGAGTTATTATTTGTACTGTGATTATTATTTTTAATAGTACGTTATCAGGATGAAGAGAAGTATTATTAAAAGTAGGATGATTTTCTATAGGTAGGCACATTATCATTACTTCATACCTATCTAGTCAGCACTTTCGGAAACGATTCCAAGTTTGAGTGGCCTGTTGCTTTAAATGATAACGGAAACAAAGGCCGGGGCCCCCCCTCAGTGATGCGCGCTGAAATCTCTTCGTCATATTAAACAGTATTATAGTGCAATTTATTTATGTAATTAATGTAAGTTTAAACGTTCTTGTTCAACAACTGGCGTTGAGTAGAGCTAACTCTGCATAAAACCGTGTAGATACTTACACCTATTTGGCTTATGTTAGCACGCTCGCAGGAACAAACAAGTGCTACTCCGTGGGTGGAGTTACTCGGACGGAGGGGCGGGATGATTCTAAAGAGTCAAGGTTATGGAACAGACACGTTTTAGGGACCAGGGCAGTCTGATTTGTGGATTGGCAGGTTCTGCAGACACACAAAAGTAACGGGCACAGCCCTGAACAGTGCTTGACACACTTCGGTAACTGTAAGCGATCAGACTCGGCGGAAAAGGGAGGAAACCGCCGCGTTTGGACGCAAAAGTGTCCCGTTGCTTGAGGGTTGACCGTATTTGCTACCATATTTGTACAATTATCCCGCATCATTGATTCTTCCTATTTTGATCCTTATTTTGCCTTTTCTTCTCCTCCCGTCCCTTAGCTCAACTTAGTCGCGGTTCTTGGTCTTTGCCGGCTCCCCTTTGGGCCTTTTCTCATCAATTGTTCTGCCGTTTTTCCCCTTTGTTCTTCTTTCCCTTTTCCCCCTCTCACATCCATTCCCTTACACTCTCCCCGTTTTTGCCTATCCTCGTTCTCTCTATTCCCGGATACCCCATGGTCGGTTGTGTAGCGTACAGACCTGTGTTGTGTACCTGTCTACAGGATGGTAGCCCTGAATCCGAAAAGGAATAACACAACGCAGCGCACCGGGCCTTGATCGAAAAACCGCTAACCGATCCGTATACAAACGAGTCGGGAGGCTTTTAAAATGCAAATGGTCATCCAAAAACAACGGCCAATTGCCCTAGAATAAAAACAGCTTTGCACAGCCGTTCAAGTGCAACTTCGGACTCGGGACCAGACCCTGATGCAACCGGTCCGTGTCCATGAGCGGCGCACCGGTTATGAATCCTACCTTCGGTCGGCTCGATCCCGAACGCGATTCATTTTAAATCCGAGCAGATGCGCGAAGGTCCACGAAAGAACATGGGATGCAGGCAGGAAGGCTGGTTGTCCTCAGCGACTCGCTCCCTTTTTTCCAAGGCTGGATAACACGAAGTGGGCGACGACTCAAGTGGGCGGGGTCTCGCGTTTATTTTCGTTAACCGTGGAAGCGAATGTATATTTGATACGGACTTTAGTTAAAAACAACAAAAAGAAACACATGCTTTATGTATTCAACACTAATTTACCAAATAGGCAGTGTGGATGAGCAGTCCTGGATGGGGACGCCAGGGCGGGCACAGGTGTAGGGTGTAGGGTATGGGTGCCTAGATGGGGTACGGTTCAGCTTCTGTGCTGGGCAACTACGCGGAGCCAATCATACTTACATTGGTGCTTGAAAAGTTTGTGAACCCTTTAGAAGGTTTCATATTTCTGCATAAAATAAGACCTTAAAACATCATCAGATTTTCACCCACAAGTCCTAAAAGAGATAAAGAGAACCCAGTTAAAAACAAACTGAGGACAAAATATTATACTGGTCATTTATTTTACTGAGGGAAAATGATCCAATATTACATAGAGGAGTGGCAAAAGTTATGTACCCTTTGCTTTCAGTATCTGGTGTGACCCCCGGTTGCAGAAATAACTGCAGCATAACGTTTTCCTGTAGCTGTTGATCAGTCTGGCTTGGAGGGAATTTGAGACCATTCATCCAACAGAACAGCTTTCCAGCTCTGGGATGTGGTGGGTTCGTCACATTAGCGGCTCGTTCAGGTCTTCCAAACATTTCCATTGGATTAAGGTCAGGACTTTGACTTGGCCATCCAAAAACATAAAAACTTTATTTCTTCTGTGTCCTGCTGCATGATCCACCTTCTCTTGGGATTCAGTTCATGGACAATGTCCTGACATTTCCTTTAGAATTCTCTGATATCATTCGAATTCATTGTTCCATCAATGATGGGCAAGCCCCGTCCTGCCCAGATGACAGCAAAACCAGGCCCAAAACATGATACTACCACCACCATGTTTCACAGAGGGATTTTTCTTTTCTCCAAACATAACACTTTCTTTTAAACCAAAAAGTTTCCACCAAAAACATTCTCCAATAGCCTTCTGGCTCGTCCACGTGATCTAGCAAACTGCAGACGAGCCGCAATGTTCCTTTTTGGAAGAGGCAGTGGCTTTCGCTTGGAACCTGCCATGCACACCATTGTGTTCAGGTTCTCTGATGGTGGAATAATGAAACATTAACATTAGCCATGTGAAAGCGGCCTTCAGTTGCTTAGAGTTAACCTGGGCCTCCTTTGTTGACCTCACCAACTATTACACGCCTGCTCTTGGAGGATCTTGTTGGTCGACCACTCCTGGGGAGGGTAACAATGCTGTCTTGAATGTCCTCCATTTGTACACAATCTGTCTGACTGTGGATTGGGGAGTCTCCCAAACTCTTTAGAGATGGTTTCTAACCTTTTCCAGCCTAATGAGCATCAACCACTCTTTTTCTAGCTCCTCAGAAATCTCCCTTGTCGTGCAAGATACATTCCACAAATGTGTTGTGAAGAGCAGACTTTGGTAGATCCCTGTTCTTTAAATAAAACAGGGTGCCCCCTCACACCTGATTGGCATCCCATTGATTGAAACACCTGACTCTAATTTCACCTTCAAATGAACTGCTAATCCTAGAGGGTCACATACTTTTGCCACTCACTAATATGTAATATTGGATCATTTTCCTCAATAAATAAATGACCAAGTATAATATTTTTTATCTCATTTGTGTAACTGGGTTCTCTTTATCCACTTTTAGGACTTGTGTGAAAATCTGATGATGTTTTAGGTCATACTTATGCAGACATATAAACAATTCTAAAGGGTTCACAAACTTTCAAGCACCACTGTAAATAATATCCAATCCGACTGGAGACTTGAACAGGGACAGGGACTCGAAACCGAATCACTGTGGCGGCTGGCTAGCGAATATTCACTTTGCCACTCAAGCACAAGACAAGACAAGGTTGCAGATGTAAGTGCCAATCCAGCAACGGGCACTGAGACATGGTTCACCACGATGAGAGAGCTAATATATGTTTGTTTATTTATATTCTTTGATTGTAACATAGTCAGGCTTAATGTCAGTCCAGGCTGGCACAAATTACAGGAGTACACAGGGTGCAAAACTGAGTGCCCCCTTGATGGGACGCCCACACCCTGGGCTGTGGCATAGCGTAGTACACAGCCTACATATGACAGTGTTTGTAGAATACTGTAGAAGTTTGCACACGTCCCAAAGTTTCTAAATGAAGCAGCTTAAACGGAAATACTGCACAGTTCTTTGAAATACATAAACATATTTCGAAAGTCTTAGAGTTTTACTGACCCGTACAGGTTGTGCAGTCAAACCTGCGTGTAAGATAACCCCTGTGCCCCTGCTTGTGTACGAAAACGGTGATACAGACCCGTTATTATCATGTAATGCCCACCCCAGGGCATTTTGTGCCCGGTCCGGGGCTGGCCAGTGGGTGCCACACCTTCCAGCAGCAGTGACGTTATTATTTTCAACATGGCCGCGCAGGACGAGCTGAGTAAGTTTCCCTTTCGGCTTACTGTTTATTTATTAATGTATAAGGTCGCTAAACGAGTCCGTGTCATCCGAAGTAATCCTAAGCCGCTGCTTTAACGCTATTCAAACGCCTGTGCGGTGGAACTGCGGGCTAGTTATGAAGCTAACCGGCTCCCAAAGGCCCGGTGCACAGTCATGGTGCGAACTGAAAGTGGCTCTCTTTATCTGAATTATCGACATGAACTCTATAATAAAGTCGTGCACCGGTTCGTTGCTTGGTGTCGCGGAAAACTGATGCGTTTAAATCAATCCCGAGCGTATCGAATTCGAGTCGGGACGTGCGTTGTGGCTTTATTTAGCTAATCGTGCTAAATGCTAAACGCGTAAATGCTTTAGTTACGAACCGGTTCCTGTTAACTTGCGTTCATATTCAGTTTGGGCAGGAGGTGCTGAAACTTTTGTACAAAATATGGCCAGATTGGTCGCTGATTGGGTACACTTTCTAGGTCTGCAGTCGCTGGCTGTAGCTTATTTGTTACTATGGTTAGAAAACGGACCAACACGGGTCCAGACATAGTTTGAGTGGCTGACCCACGCTTATCTCGGCCGTTTTGTTTGGTTTGGTTTAGAATCGTTGTACTTGGCAGCATCCATTTTCCGTCCAATCCTGAAGAAAAACGTAACGTCGTTGGCGCGGTGTGTTTGGTCCAAAAAGTTCAGTCTCGGTCTCATCTGGAGCATAAAACCAGACACAGTGTGGCACTTTTTACCGAAGAAGCTCCTTCCTGTACAGGCTTTGTGTAAAGCTCGTGAGATTGTTGCCACACGCACAAACCATAACATCTCACTGAAAGACTTGCTTGAACGTTGCTGACTGTGCCATACACGCTCCATTTCCTAAAATCCCTCTGAACCCTACACTGACGGACAGTTAAAGCCCAGGAAATGGTCCCAGTCGCTTAACCTGAGCCCTAGTATTAGTCGTGGGGTGCTAAAGAGTTCCTGTCGCTCTCCGGTTTCAGATCAGCTGGAGCGCGTGTTCCTGCGCCTGGGCCACGCCGATACGGACGAACAGTTGCAGGATGTCATATCCAAGTTCCTGCCACCTGTTCTCCTCAAGCTGTCTAGCGCCCAGGAGGGCGTCCGCAAAAAAGTAAGTGACGTGCAGATGCTGTAGGTAGCAGGCTAGCTGTAACAGTAGTGTGAGTGTTGTGGAGGTCGGTGATGCCCATAACGAGGGATAATTAGTGATGGCTCTGAATATTAAGCCCAGGACCCACGTGTTGATGTTCTGCTCCGTCCAGGTCATGGAACTGCTGGTTCACGTCAACAAACGGGTCAAGAGTCGGCCTAAGATCCAGCTTCCGGTCGAGACGCTGCTCGTGCAGTACCAGGACCCAGCGGCTATGTCTTTTGTCACAGTACGTCAGCACACACACACACACACACACACACACCTCTTTAATAACTAATATCTGTTATTTCTTCTAATCTAAGAGGTATCTCATTTCGTGTGTCTGAAATCACCGTATTTAACATTCAGTGCACTAGTTAGGGTGTCGGCCATTTTGGACTGTTTGACAACTGGAGCGATGCATATCGTGTACAAATCTAAGTACCTAGTATTATTTCAAGACAAACAAAATGTGTTTACTGGTGAAAAGATCGCATTTAATATCTACGTATTCTTCGTGGTAAGCGTTCTCCGAATTCCCTCGTTTGTGACACTCACTGCTCCCCTATACAGCAAGTTCCCCAGACGCGGATCTTCAACTAACGAACTTTCAAAGATGCGACTGTGCGTGAGCAAAAAATAAAAATTATTTAGCGGAATTTCACATCTCTGCCTTCATGAGACCGACTTTGAGTCGCTGTAGCTTTAGGAGTCATAACGAGTCTGATGAGCTGATGTGTTTGCAGAATTTCACTATAATCTACATAAAGCTGGGCTACCCCAGGCTGGACGTGGCCAAACAGTGCGAGCTGGCTCCCACGCTGCTGACGGCCATGGAGGGCAAACCAGAGCCTCAGCAAGACAGGTCAGCTACACCTCAAATCTCAGTTCACACATAAGCCGCTGTTGGCGTCGTTTGGAAGAACCCCGTGCTCGTCTCTTCACAGCCTCATGCACCTGCTGATTCCCACGCTCTTCCACATGAAGTATCCCACCGAGCCCTCGAAAGCCGCGCCCTTCGTCCTCGCAGAGAAGCCCAAGACGGTCCATCAGCTCCTGGAGTTCATGCTGGACGTCCTCCTGATGCCTTATGGGTAGGTTTTCTTCGAACCTTCCGCACTAAGTGAGCGCATCGCTTGGAACGACGGCTGCGTGACGTTTGCATTTCTCACGGCAGGTTCGTGTTGAACGAGCAGCCTCGTCCGGCTCCGTCCTCCCCACAAGGGGGCGCTGTGGCAGGAGGAGGGGGAGGACAAGGCCTCCCTCAGCCTCCACCCGGGATGAGCCTGTACGCCGTCAAAAGGGTGATAGGTGAGACGCAGTGGAGCCCCGAGCAGCTGGAGCAGGCGAGTGCTGGACCTCATTACGACCTTAAGTGAATCCTGTAACCTAGGTAACAGATTTAGGGACCGCACAGGTACAGGGTGTCAGGTGTGTTTCCTCCACCTGTGTGGCTTCTGTCTCAAAGCAGCTCTACTGCCCCAGCTGGGCAAACCTAGGGTGACAGTGGCAAGGAAAAACTCTCTAAGCAAGCTGAGGAGCAAACCCTAGAAGAACCCAGACTCCAAAAAAACACCCAAAGTCCTTAAAGAGCCTAAATATTATATGTATGTATGAATTAAATGAAATATAATGTACAATATAACAAAATATAATAACAAATAAAATATAATATAGTAAGTAAAATATAATAATACCTTTATAATAATTAATAAAAGGTAATAAAATGGAATATGATAAAAAATATGTAATAAATAAAATAAAGAATAAAGTAAAAGTGAATATATGTTAAACAAATACAATTAAGAATAAGAGTATATTATAAAACAATGTTTTAAGTAAAGAATAAAATAAGAAATTATAATGACATAATAAATTCTATTAATTAAAATAAAATAGAGAATATACTTCTATTCAATCAAATAATATGTATTTATTAAATAAAATAAATAATAGAGGATACAATGAAATAACATATTTAACAAATAAAATGTATAATAAAATGGATAATACACAAAATAAATAATTAAATAATTAATAAATTATAGGAAAACAGAGATTATAACAAATGAAAACAAAATGTAATTTAATTATTAATAAACAAAATAAAGGTCAATAAAACAGAATATAACGAAAAAGAGATTATGTAACATAACTCATTTAATAAGTGAAATAATATGAATGTATTAAATAAAATAAAATAGGATATAATAAAGTAGTATATTTAATAAATAAAATGAAGATAAAATGCATATTAAAATAGAGAGTATATTACATAAAATAAATACGATTAAATAATTAATAAATTCATAAAGAATACAGGAAAATGGAGATAAATAAATGCAGGCGCTGTAGGTTCTCGTGTCCTCCGGCAGGTACCGGTCTGGATTTGGCAGTAGGACTAGGGGAGGGGGAGTAGGGTCTGGGTAACGGTACGAGGCCTGTAGCAGAGGGGGGCTGTTTTTGGCTAAGCGGGGGCTCTCTCTCTCTCTGCAGTGTAAGCTGGGGATCGTGAAGTTCATCGAGGCTCAGCAGGTACCCGAAGTGGAGACGGTGGTCCACCTGGTGGTGGCCTCCAGTGACACGAGGCACAGCGTTGCCACGGCGGCCGACCTGGAGCTGAAGAGCAAGCAGAGGTGGGGCCCGCAGACACAGGAGTGGGGGCACGCTGCGGTTAGCATGATGCTTAATCCGCGTATCCTCTGTGTGTTTCAGCATCATTGATTGGAACAATCCTCTGATCATTAACAAGATGTTTAAGGTTTATTTGGGCGACATCCCGCTCAAAACAAAGGTGCGTCCTGTGCTCCGCCCCCTTTGAGCCCTGTACCTGTACTGCATTTACACCTCTGCTGATGGACCGTGTGTTCGTACTCAGGGCAGCACAGTGAAGCGGGAGCTGAAGCACGAGCCGGTCAGCACCAGAGTGAAGCTCAAGATCCTCCCTCACCTGCTGCGCTCCAGACTGGCCGCCGAATGCTTCCCTGCAAACATCCAGGTCAGTGCCGGAGACCACAGAGAGCAGCATTGTGGGTACTGCAGTCCTTTAAGCGTTACTCTGTCCTGCTGCAGGTGGTGTATGACGGACTGTTCGGAGCAAACACCAACAACAAGCTGCTGTCCCTCACGCTGCAGTTTGTGCACCACATCTGTGTAGTGTGAGTCCTCCCTCACCTCACTGCCAGCCGACCCTGGGCTCTCGTTACGGTGCTTCACCCTCAGGGGGGCTTTGTTCAGGGTGTCTGAGGTCTTGGGTTTTGGTCACGGTTTCAGCCGGTTACAATCCATAACGTTTAAACCAGGCCTGTTTTTTTCTCTCTTTTTTCTCTTTTTTCACTCTGTTCTAAATTTCGGTATCAGGTTTTCATTTACTTTTCTAAATTTCAGTATCAGATTTTTGTTTACTTTTCTAAATTTTGGTATCAGATTTTCATTTACTTTTCTAAATTTCGGTATCAGGTTTTTGTTTACTTTTCTAAATTTCGGTATCAGGTTTACATTTACTTTTCTAAATTTCAGGTATCAGGTTTTCATTTTACTTTTCTAAATTTCGGTATCAGGTTTTTGTTTTACTTTTCTAAAATTTCGGTAGTCATGTTTACATTTAACTTTTCTAAATTTCAGTATCAGATTTTTGTTACTTTTCTAAATTTTGGTATCAGATTTTCATTTACTTTTCTAAAATTTCGGTATCAGGTTTTGTGTTTACTTTTCTAAATTTCCGGTATCAGGTTTACATTTAATTTTCTAAATTTCGGTTATCAGGTTTTTGTTTACTTTTCTAAATTTTGGTATCAGATTTTCATTTTACTTTTCTAAATTTCGGTTATCAGGTTTTTGTTTACTTTTCTAAATTTCGGTATCAGGTTTACGTTTTACTTTTCTAAATTTCGGTATTCAGATTTGTTTACTTTCTAAATTTGTAATCAGATTTTCATTTTACTTTTCTAAATTTCGTATCAGGTTTTTTGTTTACTTTTCTAAATTCGCGGTATCAGGTTTACATTTACTTTTCTAAATTTCAGTATCAGATTTTGTTTACTTTTCTAAATTTTTGGTATCAGATTTCATTTACTTTCTAAATTTCGGTATCAGGTTTTTGTTTACTTTTTCTAAATGCGTTCGGTATCAGTTTACATTTACATTTTCCTATATTTCGGGTGGTTTCAGTTGTTTTTGTGTTACTTTTCTAAATTTGGTATCAGATTTTAAATTTACTTTTTCTAAATTTCGGTATCAGGTTTTTTGTTACTTTTAAATTTCGGTTTATCAGGTTTACGTTACCTTTTCTAATTTCGGTATCAGATTTTTGTTTACTTTTCTAAATTCGGTATCAGGTTTACGTTTACTTTTCTAAATTTCGGTATCAGGTTTACGTTTCTTTTCTAAATTTCGGTATCAGATTTACGTTACATTTTCTAAATTTCGGTATCAGATTTACGTTTACTCTGTTCTAAATTTCGGTATCAGATTTACGTTTACTCTGTTCTAAATTTTCGGTATCACAATTTTACGTTTACTCTTTTCTAAATTTCGGTATCAGCGTTTACGTTTACTTTTTCTAAATTCGGTATCAGATTTTTTGTTTACATTTCTAATTTCGGTATCAGGTTTACGTTTACTTTGCTAAAATTTTCGGGTATCAGGTTATACGGTTACTTTTCTAAATTTCGTTATCAGATAAGGTTTTACGTTACTTTCTAAATTTCGGTAATCAGGTATACGTTTACTTCTAAATTTCGTTATCAGATTTTTGGTTACTTTTCTAATTTCGGTTATCAGATTTACGTTACGTTATTTTCCTAAATTTCGGTTATCAGATTTACGTTTACTCTGTTCTAAATTTTCGGTATCAGATTTACGTTTTACTCTGTTCTAAATTTCGGTATAAACATTTACGTTTACTCTTTTCTAAATTTCGGATATCAGGTTTACGTTTACTGTTCTAAATTTCGGTATCAGATTTACGTTACTCTTTTCTAAATTTCGGTATCAGGTTTACGTTGTTACTTTTCTAAATTTCGGTAATCAGGTTTACGTTTACTTTTCTTAAAATTTCGGTATCAGGTTTACGTTTACTCCTGTCTAAATTTCGGTATAAGGTTTACGTTTTACTTGTTCTAAATTTCGGTATCAGATTTACGTTTACTTTTCTAAACAATTTCGGTTATCAGATTTACGTTTTACTCGGTTCTAAATTCGGTATCAGATTACGTTTACTCTGTTCTAATTTCGTATCAGATTTATGTTTTACTCTTTTCTAAATTTCGTTTGATTAGGTTTACGTTTTACTTTTCTAAATTGCGGGTATTCAGTTTACGTTTTACTCTGTTCTAAATTTCGGTTATCAGATTTACGTTTACTCTGTTCTAAATTTCGATATCAGATTTTTGTTACTTTTTCTAAATTTCGGTGGTATCAGGTTTACGTTTACTTTAGTAAATTTCGTATCAGGTTTTACGTTTACTTTTTCTAAATTTTCGGTATCAGTTTACGTTTACTTTTCTAAATTTCGGATCAGGGTTTACGTTTACTTTTCATAAATTTCGGTATCAGGGTTACGTTTACTTTTCTAAATTTCGGTATCAGGTTTACGTTTTTTACGTTTTCTAAATTTCGGGTATCAGGTTACGTTTACTTTTCTAAATTTAGGTATCAGGTTTTTACGTTTACTCTTCTAAATTTCGGTATCAGATTTTCATTTACTTTTCTAAATTTTGGTATCAGGTTTACGTTTACTTTTCTATATTTACATTCACTCTATTCATTCTGTTTCTGTTTTGGCTCAGTATTTTCAAAATTTCGGATTCAGTGTACAAGATTTTGGTTTTAATTTTCAGTTTGTTGTTTTAAAATATCAGTTTTTTCAGGATTTTTTTTTTTACAGTTTCATCCTAGAGTTTTTCGGTCGGTTTTATTGTTTAACCCAGGATTGTCTTTCCTTTGCAGGTGTCCTGATACTAACAAACCTTTGGGTCTGATGCTGCTGAATGGCCTTACGAAGCTCATCAACGAGTACAAAGAGGTGGATAAAATACTCTGCATACTAATACCACAGACTGAGCTTAGAAAACACTTTGTGCTGTGTAGGGTTAGTTTAATATTTAGATTCTCCGATTCTTGGTACAGAAAAGAATATGAATTTAATGTTGATAAGCTCAGGCAGGATCGGATCTGCACTTAAGACAGGATGGTTGAGTGTGGTGTATTAAACGATCTGTTATCTCTCCAGGATCGTAAGCTACTGTGCATGGCTTACTCCGCTGTCGGAAAGCTCTCGAGGTAAGGGCAACCTTTATCCATTTACTAATTACTAATTCCATATAAGAGTTGAGTATTAATAGTCCGTTTGTTTGTGTCGCTGTTAGCCGCATGCCTCAGCTCTTTACGAAGGACATCGCCCTGGTCCAGCAGTTCTTTGAGTCCATGTGCAAGGTGAGCCGTTTTTTCCGTAACCTTTTTTTTAACCCGTGCATTTCCTTTTAATTGAACGAAAACCCGTTTCCGTGCCGTAGGAGGACGCGGACGTACGACTAGCTATTCAGGAGGCGCTGTCCATGATGGTGGGGGCCTACGTCAACCTCCAGGGGGCGCTCCTGAACCTGATGGAGGCCCTGGTGGCTGCTTACATTGGCAAGGTTGGTCTGCTCTGTTTTACGCTTTTTTGTTTGTTTGACGTAAGTTAATGAACCCCGCCTCTCTTTAGCCGGAGGTGCAAGTGCGCCAGGTGGCACTCAAGTTTGTCAGCACGGTGTTCGCTCCCGATCACGTGCCCTCCAGATACCTGCTGCTGCTGGCCGCCGGCGATCCGTAAGTCGATACGTTGTGGATTGTTAAGGGTGTTAAAGTAGGGCTGTGTAACGTGTTTGATCACGCCTAGACGTGAGGAGGTGTCCGGGGAGGCTCGGCGCACCCTCAGGTCGCTGCCGGCTAAGAGCGGTGAGAAGGAGGGAGGCAAACCCATGCCGTCCTTCACTGACATGGTCGGCTACATCCAGGAGAAGGTGAGGAACGTGTTAGAGCGCTGCTGCGGCCAGAACGGTTTAATTATAAGATATGGTGTGTTAACACTCTGTCTGTGCTTTTTAGGCGGCTGAGAGAATGAAGACTCCAGCCAAATACATCGTTGGAACGTCAACGCTCCCTTTCAACCCGTCCACCTTTGAAGAGGTGATCTAATCCGTACCCCCGCCCGTTTAAACCCCTTGTTTTAATAATAGCGATGAGTGGGTTACAGGAGTTGAGTCTGTAGTACGTGAATCCAAGCCAAGTTTCAATTTCCTGGTGTCAGAATCTGAGTCTGTGACGTCTAAGTCCAAACTCTAGGGTGAGTCTGATTCCAGTCTCTGGGATTCGAGTCCGAGTCGAATCTCGAGTCTCAAACATGCAAATCTGAGTGAAGTCTAGAGTCTCGAGTCTCTGGCGCGCAAGTTCAAATCTAGCATCCAAGTCGAGCCTCGAGTTTATGGTGCAAGTCCGATTTGAGTCTGGCATTTGAGTCTGAGTCCAGTCTTGAGTCTGTAGCGTGCGATTCCGAGTCAAGTCTAAAGTCTCTAATGTGAGTCCGAGTCGAGTCTTGAGTCTCTACTGTGCGAGTCCGAGTCTAGTCTTGAGTCTGTAACGTGCGAGTCCGAGTCTAGTCTTGAGTCTCTACTGTGCGAGTCCGAGTCTAGTCTTGAGTCTGTAACGTGCGAGTCCGAGTCTAGTCTTGAGTCTCTACTGTGCGAGTCCGAGTCTTGTCTTGAGTCTCTAATGCAAGTTAGAGTCTCGTCTTGAGTCTCTGTCATGTCCAAGTTGTGTCTTTAGTCTCTGGTGTGCGAGTCACATTTCGAGTCAAATCTCCAATCTGTAGTTTCCAAATCCAAGTCGAGTCTCAAACTCTAACATGCAAGTCCAAGTTGAGCCTCGAGTCTGTAGTCCGAGTCCGATTCGAGTCTCTGGCATTCGAGTCTTGAGTCTTGTCAAGAGTCTAGTGAATCCTGGAATTCATGTCTCCATTCAGTCTCGAGTCTCTGGTGTGCAAGTCCAAGTCAAGTCTGCTGCATGAGTCCGAGTGAAGTCTCGAGTGTAGCGTGAGTCCAAAATGAGTCTCTAGCATTCAAGACTGAGTTCAGACTCGAGTCTCTGGTGTGCGTGGTGTGCTTGAACCCGGGTTGGTTCAGTGGTGGGCTACCATACTGGACCGCTGCAGCACTCGAGCGACCCCGTTAGACCTTTTTCATCTTTACTGTGTGCGGTTTCTCTGAGTATCACTCTTCTTCTTCTTCTTTTTCCAGATCGTCCTGTACCTCAGGACGTGCCTCGCTCACAGCGCGGGAGCCACACCCACTTCTCAGAGTTTGGCCGACATGCAGGACGACGCCCCCGTTATCGGGCACTACGTCCGCTCCCTGCTGGCGACCAAAACGTCCGGCTCTAAAGGGAGAGAGGAGAACCCGGTGCAGGTCTACATGGATCTGCTGCAGCAGCTTCTGTCGGCCGTCGGAGGTGAGTTACTACGGGCGGTACGAGGTTCGGCTGATCGGCTGCCAGGGTAACGTGTGGAACCCTCTATCCACAGGTATCCCGGTCATGTACTGCTTGTTGGAGGTCGTGTCTGTGTGCCCCCATAAACTGGCCCCAGGGTTCGCTAATAAGATCGACTGGATTAAGGTAAGTGGATCTTACGCTCGGTTTGTTTACGCGTACGTAGATCTGATTCTTACGTCAGATGTGCGTGGCAGGGCCTGATGAACACCAATAAAGAGGACATGCGAGAGCTATCGGCTCAGCTGTACGCCGTGGTCGTGTCCACCATGTCCGGCAACGAGCTCAAAGTCGCCGTCCAAACCCTGATCAAGATCACAAAAGACACACACGTACGTACCTGCACTCGCACCCGCACTCGCACCTCTGTGCTCTGTTATAACGGATATGAAATAACGGTCATGTTTCAAACGCAGACCCCAGAGACCCAGCACGGCGCCATTCTGGCTCTGGGCTTCATGGTGGGCAGGTACATGAGCTGGAGGCGCGGCCTGACAGGCCACGCCCCCGATCCAGACAGGATGAGCAGCACGCCGAAAGATGATGAGGAGCTCATCACCCTCGCCACCCAAACCATCGGTATGGCCTCAAACCAGACTCGGGACTCAACTCAGTCACTCACGGGACAGACTCAAGACTCAGACTCGAGACTAGATTCAGACTGCCTACAGACTCGACTCACACTTCAGACTTGAGACTCGACACAGACTCACTACAGACTCGAGACTAGATTCAGACTCACTACAGACTCGAGACTAGATTCAGACTCCCTACAGACTCGAAACTCGACACAGACTCCCTACGGACTTGAGACTAGATTCAGACTCCCTACGGACTTGAGACTAGATTCAGACTCACTACAGACTTGAGACTAGATTCAGACTCACTACAGACTTGAGACTAGATTCAGACGCACTACAGACTCAATACTTGAATCAGACTCCCTACAGACTCCAGACTAGATTCAGACTCACTACAGACTCGAGACTAGATTCAGACTCACTACAGACTCGAGACTAGATTCAGACTCCCTACAGACTCCAGACTAGATTCAGACTCACTACAGACTCCAGACTAGATTCAGACTCACTACAGACTCGAGACTAGATTCAGACTCACTACAGCTCGCGGACTGATTTCAGACGCACTACAGGACTCGAGACTAGAACTCAGACTCACTAGCAGGGGACTCGAGACTAAGATTTCAGACTCACTACAGGGACGGAGACTAGACTCAGATCACTACCAGACTTGAGACTAGATTCAGAACAACTACAGACTTGAGGGACTAGATTCAGATCACTACAGAATCGAGGACTGATTTAGACCTCACATACAGACGCGGAGAATCAGATTCAGCCTCACTACAGACTCGAGGACTAGATTCAGACTCACTACATACTCGAGACTAGATTCAGGACTCATACAGATCGAGGATAGGACTCAGACTCATACAGGCTCGAGACTAGATTCAGACTCCACTACAGGACTCGAGATAGATTCAGACTCATACAGACTCGAGACTAGATTCCAGACTCACTCAGACTCGAGGACTAGATCGTCTCACTACAGACTCCAGGACTAGATCCAGACTCACTACAGACTCGAGAACTAGATCAGGGCGGACTCAATACAGACTCGAGATAGGACTCGACTCACTACAGACTCGAGAACTAGATCAGACTTTCAGAGCTGCTACAGACCGACTCACAATTTCAGACTTGAGACTCGAAACAGACTCACTACAAGGACTGAGACTAGTTCGGACTCACTCAGACTCGAGAATAGAAGATTCAGATCCCTACAGGCCTCGAAACCGACACAGACTACCTACGGACTTGAGATAGATTCAGATCCCTACGGGACTTGAGACTAGAAGATTCAGACTCATACAGACTGAGGATAGATTCAGGAATCAATACAGACTTGAGACTAGATTCAGACGCACTACAGACTCAATACTGAATCAGACTCCCTACAGACTCAGACTCGGATTCAGAACCATACAGACTAGAGCCTAGATCAGACTCACTACAGGACTCGAGAATAGATTCAGATCCCAACAGACTCAGACTAGATTCAGACTCATACAGACTCCAGACTAGATTCAGACTCACTACAGACTCGGAGACTAGATTCAGGACTTCACTACAGGGACTCGAGACTAGATTCAGACGCACTACAGACTCGAGACTAGACTCAGATCACTACAGACTCGAGACTAGATTCCGACTCACTACGGATCGAGACGACTCAGGACTCACTACAGATTGAGGACCTAGATTAGACTCACTACCAGAATTGAGAATAGATTCCGGACTCATACAGAATCGAGACTAGGTTTCGACTCACTACAGACCGAGGACTAGATTTTCAGACTAACTACAGACTCGAGGCTAGATTCAGGACTCACTACAGAACTCGAGCTAGATTCAGACTCAATACCATGAACGAGGACTAGACTAAGGACTCACACTACAGGACTCGCGACTAGATTCAGACCACTACCAGACTCGAGACTAGGATTCAGGATCACTACGAGACTCGAGACCTAGATTTCAGACTCCACTACAGGACTCGAGACAATTCAGACTCATACAGACGACAGACTAGCTCAGACTCATACAGAACTCGAGACTAGATCAGGACTCACTCCAGGACTCGGGAGACTAGACCAGGGACTCACTACAGACCGAGGGACTAGATTCAGACTCACTAAGAATCGAGACTAGGATTTCAGGAATCAATACAGACTCCAGACTAGATTAAGACTCATACAGACTCGAGACTGACTCAGCCTCACTACAGGACTTGAAGACTCGACTCAGACTCACTAAAGGACTCGAGAGGAGACTAGATTCAGACTTCCCTACAGATCAGACTAGATTCAGACTCACTACAGACTCGAGACTAGATTCAGATCACTACAGACTCGAGACTAGATTCAGACTCCCCTACAGACTCCAGACTAGATCAACTCACTACAGACTCCAGACTAGCGTTCAGAAACTCACTACAGGGACTCGGGAATAGATTTCAGACTCACTACCCAGATCGGAGACTAGATTAAGACTCACTACAGACTCGAGAATAGAACTCAGATCCTACGACTCGAGACTAGATCAGAATCACTCCATGGGACGAGGGACTAGACAGACTCACTTACAGACTCGAGACTAGAGTCAGACTCACTAAAGACTTGAGGACTAGATTCAGACTCACTGACAGGAATCGAGACTAGATTTAGACTCACTACAGGACTCGAGACTAGATTCAGACTCTTTTCCACTACAGACTCGAGACTGATTTCAGACTTTTTTTTTTCCCCAGACCTCACGACCGGACACGAGACTAGATTCGACTCACTACCGACTCGAGAACTAGACTTCAGACTCACTACAGACTCGAGACTAGATTCAGACTCACTACAGACTCGAGGACTAGATTCAGACTCATACAGAACTCGAGCCTAGATTCAGACTCACTACAGACTCGAGATAGATTCAGACTCACTACAGACTCCAGGACTAGATTCAGAGCCCTACAGACTCGAGACTCGATTCAGGGACTTCATACAGGACTCGAGAATAGACTCAGATCACTACAGACTCGAGGACTAGATTCAGACTCACTGACAGAATCGAGACTAGGATCAGACTTCACTACAGACTCCAGACTAGATCAGACTCACTACAGACTCGGAGATAGACTCAGACTCACTACAGACTGAGGACTAGGGCTCCGGGACTCACTAACGGGAATACGAGACTAGATTCAGACTAACTACAGACTTGAGACTAGATTCAGACTCACTACAGACTCGAGACTAGATTCAGAGTCACTAAAGACTCAAGCACAACTAGGACTGGCTATAGACTTGTCTCTGACTCAGACGGTACACACTTGAGATTGGACTCAGACTCACATAAAGCGACTGGTGCACGTATCCATCATTAATAAGCAGCAGTCAGAAGCACTGAGCCATACTTACTAGTGCAGGGAGGTGGATTTGTGTTTCAATGAAATGTAGACTGCATTATTAAAGCAGCCATAAAATACAGGGTATGAAGGAAAACACACAAGCGGTGAGTCAGTAAGAGGGCAGAACCAGACGGGAGACTGGAGTGAGCCTAGGAGGAATTAGAAATGTAATCCCCTCTGTATTCAGGATCATTTTTGGACAACGCCTCCCCCCTGCTGACCATCGCCGCGGCTACGGCTTTGGGAGAAATCGGGCGTAACGGAGAGCTGCTGATACAGAACGAGGGAGCCGGGTTCACCAAACTGAGCCTGGTGGAGAACCTGCTGACCCGGATAACATCGGGGAGAGAGAGCAGCAAGGTAACGCACACAGAGGGTCCCCGGTAAAGCCCAGCTAATGTAACAGTAACGGAGCTCCATGTTCACGTCAGACCTTTAATGGCTCGAGCTGTAATGATCAGATTGATGAATGATGGCATCATGCTTTTTGCTGTAAGATGAAGGAGCGAGCGATCCAGACTCTGGGCTTCCTACCAGTGGGAGACGGAGAATTCCCCCACCAGAAAAAACTGCTGCAGGGCCTCATGGATTCAGTCGAGGTACAGACACAGTTCTACTTCCTGCTTTAATCTTTTATATTATACGGATTAGGCTAAATAATAACAGCCTATAAATAATAACATAGTAAAAAACTTTTTCAGAATAGAACCATAATAATGTCAGAAATTCATACCAGTTTAAAACGTATCATAGAATAATAAAACATAATGGTTACCATAATATAAAAAATAATAATAAAATAAAAACAATAGTAACTAATTATAGAGTACTAATATAATAATATAAAAATGAAAGTAATGTAACAACAATTATAAAGTAATAAGATAATACAATAATAATAGCAAATTTAGGAATAGAATAATATAAAATTAATACTAAATTCCAATAACATAATGTAATAGTTTTAATAGCATGAAAATAAAAATGGTAATAAACACTTATTGTGGAGTAATAAAGTATTATAAAAAGTAATAGTAGTAACTTCAATAACGTAATATATAAATTAAATGATTTAAAAACTAAAGAAGTTGACTAAAAACAGAATAATATAAATTAATACTGAAGTCAATAATAACAATAATAGTAAAAACTAATTATACAGTATTTAAGTAATATAACAAAATAAATGATTACAATATACATTAAAATAAAATAATAGTTACAATTAATTATAGTAAAAAATATATAAAAATAATCAAAGATAAACTGATAGAATAATAAAAGTCTAATCATACAAAATAAAAACAGTAATAAAGTAATGCAATTATAACAATAAATTAATAAAAGTAATGATAAAATAATAATGTAATAAAACTGTTATAAAAAGGTCAAAAAACTATATTAAAAACTAATAATATAAAAATAAAATATAATAATAATATTTTTTAAATAAAAAAAAATATTACACTAATAGCAATAAAAATAATAACACTGTTCATGTAAACTACTAGTAATAAATATCACTTTACTGAAAATACAAACAAAAAGACTAATTTAAACTTTCTGGTGTGACTTAAACCTTATTCCTTATTTAATAGTAATTATTCGGTATCTGGCCTTGCAGTGCCTCTCTGGTTATTGCAGCGGGGTGTTGCATTATATAACAAAACTGTGTTAGGGTTGAACTTGCTGGAACGTTCGGAACGGCTGTGGAACGTGATTGGGGTCAGCTCAGATGGTTTTCTTTCTCTCTCCTCAGGCCAAGCAGGTCGAGCTGCAGTTTACCGTAGGCGAGGCCATAACGAGCGCCTCATTTGGGACCTTCTCCGGCGCTGCCAGAGACGTCTGGACCTGCACGGAAGAGCAGTACTGCCCTCCCGAGAGTGAGTGTGTGTGTGGGGGTGGGGGGGGGAGTGCATCACTTAATACACTTAATACAGCGGATGCATGAGTGTGTCTATCTTTGGATGCAGGGTGTGCAGTATATATAGATTTGTTGACACTCCCTAGGATAACTCTCTCTCTCTCTCTCTCTCTCTCTCTCTCTCTCTCTCTCTCTCTCTCTGTATCAGATGTAAAGAGTAACGACGTCGTCCCCTGGGCGGTGAGCGCCATCTTGTCGAAGTACATCGTGAGCCCGAATCCCCACGTGCGCCAGGCCGCCTGCATCTGGCTCCTGTCGCTGGTGAAGAAGCTCAGCCAGCATAAAGAGATTCGGGTAAACCCCAACGCAGCCAGACTAACGCACGCTTAATGTTATGTAACTAACCGCCTGACTGTAATAACCCACCCTCTCTGCCCTAGTCCCGTCTGAAGGAGATCCAGACGGCCTTCATTTCGATCTTGTCTGACCCAGACGGTGAGTGGGGAGCCTTATAATCCCGTCCTGTAATCCAAAGTTTACGACAGTTACCGCAGCGACTCCGTACTAATGCCTACGCATTTAGAATGGGACATCAAAAAAGCGCGGTGGTGTCCCAATACTTTTGCCCATATAGTGTATCTGAGTAGCCTAGGGTAAGCTGCGATATTCCCGATTCCTTTATGCAGCGCCGTCTTAAATTCTTCTGATCGTGACGAATACCTGAAGTAAAATTTCAATCGAGTTTAACTCGCACGTCGTCGGTTGTTCTTCAGAGCTCAGCCAGGACGTGGCGTCCAAAGGCCTCGGGCTGGTGTACGAAATGGGCGGGGAGCAGGACCAGCAAGAGCTGGTGTCCACCCTGGTGGAGACCCTGATGACGGGGAAGAGGTATTTTAGCTTTTACACTCGGTAATGGTTGCGTGGTTCAGCTCTGCAGGTTAGGGATCGTAAATAATTCACCATAAGCTTATAGAGAGTGTAAAGCGTTATGGATTTTTAATGCTGTGTGTGTGTGTGTGTGTGTGTGTGTGTGTGTGTTTAGAATCAAACACACTGTATCTGAAGACACGGAGGTCTTTCAGTCCAACGCCCTGGGCAAAGCCCCCGACGGGTCAGTGCGCCGTCTCTTTTAGCACGTTTTCTCTCTGTCCATGCTGTGCTCTGACACGTCTCTCTGCCCGACAGCCACGGCCTGTCCACCTACAAAGAGCTGTGCTCGTTGGCCAGCGACCTGAACCAACCGGACCTCGTTTACAAGTTCATGAACCTGGCCAATCACCACGCCATGTGGAACTCCAGGAAGGTGAGGCACACAGTCATAGGCGACACAGAAGTCATAACACGGCTCAAAACGTTCTGTTCTCCTCTCCTCTAGGGGGCGGCGTTCGGCTTTAACATAATCGCAGCCAAGGCCGGGGAGCAGCTGGCCCCGTTCCTGCCCCAGCTGGTACCCAGGCTGTACCGGTACCAGTTCGACCCCAACCTGGGCATCAGGCAGGCCATGACCAGCATCTGGGACGCTCTGGTCACCGATAAAACCATCGTGAGGTTTCTTCCTAACGTTGATCCAAATCTGCTTCGACTTTCTGATACTGATTGTCGTTATTGATTTCCTGTCCCGATCAGGTCGAGAAGTACTTCAAGGAGATCCTTCAGGACGTCATATCCAACCTGACCAGCAACATGTGGAGAGTCCGGGAGTCCAGGTAACCCAGGACACGAGGACTTTTAAGACTGAATTATCATTAGTTACGTAAGGATATCGGTCACGTGTTTGAAATTCTTACAGCTGCTTGGCTCTGAATGATCTGATCCGTGGAAGGCCGGCCGATAACTTCGTCGAACACCTGTCCGAAATCTGGGAGACGCTTTTCCGCGTCTTAGACGACGTCAAGGTAATTACCGAGGAACTGTACTGAAAAGGCGGCTTTCACGCAAAAGGTAGCCGTTGCGCTGCTCTTAATTCCGCGGTTGCCAGATAACGTTCTGGTTCTGCTGTGTTCTTCAGGAAACCGTACGCAAGGCGGCCGATTTAAGCCTGAAGACCCTCAGTAAGGTAAGCGCTCTACCCTTCGCCCCCTCGGGGTGGCGTTCGGCCCGTCTAACTCTCGCCTGCCTCGCCTAACAGGTGTGCGTTCGAGCTTGCGAATCGACGGGCGCCTCCGGTCAGCGGGTCGTGGCGGTGCTCCTGCCCATTCTCCTGGACAAAGGGATCGTGAGCGGCGTGGCCGAGGTCCGGGCTCTGAGGTAGGATCGCTTTACAGTCCCGGCCGCGTGCCCGACCCCGCCTCGTGGCGCGGCATTGACCTTTGTTTGTGTGCCCTCGTGTCCGACAGCATCCAGACGCTGGTGAAGATCAGTAAAGCGGCGGGCGGGTGCCTGAAACCGCACGCCTCGCGGCTCATCCCGGCCTTGCTGGAGGCGCTGAGCGTGCTCGAACCGCAGGTGCTCAACTACCTCAGCCTGAGGGCCACGGAGCAGGAGAAGGTGAGCTCGCATCTGTCTGCACAAAAGTATCGGGACACCTCCGTCCCATTCTGAATCTGTTAATTAATATGGAGTCGCAGCTATGCGAGCTTTACATGCTTTGAATGTAACACCCAAATTCATAGGTGTGTCCGAATACTTTTGTCCTATGATCTCAGGACCACAAAACCAAACCAGAAGCGTGACCTCTGAAGCGTTTTGTTTCTCCCCCCCCCCGCAGAGCGCCATGGACACCGCCAGACTGAGTGCAGCCAAGTCTTCGCCCATGATGGAGACCATTAACATGGTACGAACTGATAGCGCCAGAGCGGTGCGGCGTGCCAAACGCGCATTACAGCTGCCGGTAAATGAGGGACACCGGATACACTCCGGGGCCTGGGAGCTCTCGTAAAGCGCTCGCCATTAGGGTTGGGCATTTTTATATCCTGAGCAGAACCTTGAGGCGGGTTTTGTTTCTGGTTCTGTGTGATTAAACACAAGGAGATGGCAGATTCACCGCAGGAGGGTAAGGCTGGTGTGATGCGTGCATTTGTTTGCATTTGTTTATTTTTCTAACACTGCGGTTTGTTACATTCTTACGTAATTGCAAGAGAGCTACGCCCTGAGCGGTGGTGCCAAACGGCATAATAATGAACCCTGAAGAAAGCGGTTTGTCCCCCATACAGAGTGATGCTGTCGGGATGAGCTTTTATCTTTTAAAAGCATCGAAAACCAGAATAATTTTCTTACAATTTTTCTATTTCTGATGCATAACCAAATGCAAAACAAAGCCCATTGTATGAAATACTTTTTTAGTCTTCTTCAGTCAAATTTCTTAAAATTTTACGTTTCAATTTGTAAATTAAGTTTACAAAAAAAACTTACTTCCTTGGAGCCCCATCTAGGTTTAACGTTAGTCCCAGAAACATCAGGTTTAAAGCTGTAAATAAAATAGAAAAAAAAAACTGTTGTAGCCCCAGCATATTTAAACCAGCCGTTCCCCACCTTTCTTCCTTGGAGCCCCCCCACGAGTATCTAAGAACAGCTGCTCCCCCACCCCCCAGCCCGCGATAAGTGATTCATTGTGAATTTTTTTTTTTTTTTTTTTCTTTTTTTTTTCTTTTTATAGCTTTTTTTCTCTTCTTTCTCATTTTGCTTCCTTTATTTCTTTTCAAGACGGCTAAGCATGTAGCTAAAAGCCATATCTGTTTAAGTACTTTTATATACAAACTCTAGAGCACCTCCGAGCAGACAAAGCCTGTGATGTTTGGCACGCCCCAAAAAAGGTCGGGAAATAATTAAATAACCGAGCAAAAACATTCCTTTATTTCTGAAGGATAAGAATTCAAATGAACGTGTACTTTTCTTGTCTGAAAATGTAAAAAAGAATCTTTAGTCTGCTCAATTTAAGGGAAATCAAAATGTAACATGCGCCCCCTGGTGTTGGAAAAATGCAACTCAATCTCAGCGATATACATAAACACACATACATGCTGTCCATAAGAAAAATAAAATAAAAAAAAACCCTAAGAAATCATACATTTTGCTGTAATTAATCGCGTTTTTCTTATAAGCCTAAAGCTTCCTATAATGGATATTTAAATGTTAAATCACAGATTTAATGTAGCACAGACATAAATTAAGTTATTTTATTTCAATAATAAAAATGCTTTTTTTAAATTGGAGACTGAAGAAAAAAAGAGAAATCATCGAGGCATTCCATTTAACTGTTCTATGTTGAAAGGCAGATTTCTTAGGTACCCTTACAAAAATAATAAAACTGTGTGTGTGCCTGTGTATGTATATATATATATATATAAACCCTGTATTTTAAAGGGGCAGGTAACGATATTAAATCATTTAAAAAACACATCTAAATATAAGGAGGGCACGTGGTACTAATTAGTTCCTGGCTTTACGTGGCTCCTACGGTTACAGACCGAATAATAGTCAGATGCAGCTGATTACCGAGCGCGAGTTTGCATGTTCTCCTCTAACCGACATTTTAGAGCTGTTGATTCCATGACATGAAGTACTCACACTGTAATGCGCTCGCGCAGAGGTGTGTGACGGATTGTTAGTGATCCTGAAGCGTCATAGTGAGGCGACAACTGTAAATAAACAACACAAATGTACAGAGCTTGAGCTTTTTAAACGGATATTAGCATCGCTCCATCCCCATAGCCTAGCGCTGTGAGCTCCGGGTATCCGAGCCGCTAACGCTTGTAAACACACCGTATTTATCCTTAACAATTCAAGCGCCAGTTCTAACAACGGCTCTCTCCCTAGATACTGACATTTATTTATCGTAATATTGAATAAAATAAACTCGCGGCGCTTTCTCTAAGAAGTTTACCGTTAAACCGAGCTGAGTAACTGTTACTAGCGACCGCGGTGCGCGTCTGTGAGAGAAAGTTCCCGAACTCAGCCCGTCGCCATGGAAACGAACCTGATGCGACGGCTCGCGAGCGAAGTGTGAGGTTAGCGTCATCAACGGACGGAGTACTCGCATTCTGTCATTATTACACGAGTTCTTAAGGGAAAAAGTAAACTGATTTAAGGGAATTATCATTGTTTTTGTTATTATTATTGTTATTATATTGTTATTTTTATTATTATTACTATTCTTTTTATTATTGTTAATGTTGTTGGTGTTATTTTTTCTATTATTATTATTGTCATTGTTGTTAGTATTATTGTTTTTATTGTGTTGTTATATTATTGTTTTTATTATTGTTAATTATTGTTATTATTATAAGTCATTAACAGCGTTCCGTGTGTATCACAGTGCCTGCAGCATTTGGACGTCTCCGTGTTGGGAGAGCTGGTCCCCAAACTCTGTGACCTCCTGAAGAGCGGAGTCGGCCTTGGAACCAAGGTACCCACTCCCCTCTCTGTTTAACCCCGCCTCCGTGCAGACGATACTTTATGAAACGATTCCCCATGTGTGTGTTTCCAGGGTGGCTGTGCCAGCGTGATCGTGTCGCTGACCGTCCAGTGCCCCCGTGACCTGACTCCGTACTCGGGTAAGTCGTGCCCCAGGCACCGCGGTGCCTGTCCCGCAGCTCGGCGAGTCTCGGCTGACCTTGTGTTTCCCTTCCCAGGGAAACTGATGAGCGCTCTTCTCGGGGGGATCCACGACCGCAGCACGGTGCTGCAGAAATCCTTCGCCTTCGCCATCGGCCATTTGGTCCGGGTGAGTGTGAGATCGTGTTTCGATTCCGAACTGGAGAGGGCAGCGCCCGGACTTATGAGTTACGAACTTTTCTGTGCTGACTTACAGACGGCGAAGGACAGCAGTGTGGAGAAGCTGCTGCAGAAGCTCAGCACCTGGTACTTGGAGAAGGAAGGTAAAGTGGGACGGGTAGGAGGGAGGGGCTGGGGCTTTAAATGAAGCGAGGGCTGAGTCTGGTCTCGTTCTCTCTCTCAGAGGCGTCGTACAAGTCCTCGTGCTGCCTGACCGTTCACGCCGTCAGTCACCACAGCCCCGACGTGCTTAAGGCTCATGCCGGCGTGGCACTGCCGCTCGCTTTCCTGGGTATGCACCAACAGGCGGACGACCAAGCGGACAACGCCAACGCCGACGCCAATCTGTGGGCCGAGGTCTGGCAGGAACACGTGCCTGGTAAAAGCGCCTGGGTTTTTTTAGGGGGGCATACAAAGTGCGATCAAAGAGCCCCGAGAACAGCTATGATGTTCCTGTGGAATTTGCTGCAAATTCCGTGGAAATTAACGTGATTTTGTTCTTGAAATCAGCGCGCCAAATTCTGCTGAAATTAACGTGATTTTGCTCTTGAACCTGTTCTCACAAAATAATAGCTGTGAATTCTGTTGAAGTTAACGTGATTTCGCTCTCGAAATTGCCCTCACCTAAGTCATCGTGGCGAATTCCGTTGAAGTTAGCGTAAGCGGCAAGTTTTTAGGAACCCTCTCGAACCCTGTGCCCTGGTTCTCTGTCCCTGTCTCCAGGCAGTTTTGGAGGAATCCGGCTCTACATGACCGAGCTCATAGCCATTACCCAGAGGGCTTTGCAGTCCCCGTCCTGGAAGATGAAGGCTCAGGGCGCGGCCGCCATGGCTACCATCGCCAAGCAGCAGACGGGCTCCCTGGTGGCGCCTCACTTGGGCATGATTCTGACGGCGCTGCTGCAGGCCCTCGCGGGACGTACCTGGGCCGGGAAGGTGAGCGCTTACGCAAACGCCGGCGCCGGTTTGTATTCGAGTGTCGGTGCGTAATGGTGTTCAGTAACTGTGACGCTCTGATTCCTGCAGGAGGAGCTGCTGAAGGCGGTTGGCTCGGTCGTGTCACAGTGCAGGTGGGTCACTGGGTCAGGGGTCCGGACCATGAGGGGGGTCGAACCAGCGCTCTGCCCCTCAGCGCTCTGTCCGGTCAGAACCCAGATAGCAAACTGCCGTCGAGTTATAGTCATTATCAAAAGAAGTTCAGATGACACATTCTCACCTTCAGAAAGTGTCATGTGTTCTATAAAATGTCGTGCAAATCTGCAGTTAGCGTACGCAAATCTTCATTTTGGTTCTACAGTACTACGATACAAAGCCCCACCCCTTCAGGTCAACGCAGCCAAAATGGGATTTGCCACTAAGTTTGGACTGCAAAACTCGTTTGCCCTAGAAGTCTGCAAAGGAAAATCACAAGTCGCAGCAAATACCACATAAATAAATGTAATTTTGATGTTGAAATTGCTCACAAAATTCCTTTGAAATTCACGTGATTTCACTCACAAAATCATTGTGACAAATTCCGTTTAAACTCATGCAATTTTGCTCTTGAAATCGCGCTCACAAAATCTTCGTAGCGAATTCCATTAAAATGAATGCGAGTTCACTCTTGAAATCGCACTCGCAAATTACATCGAAATTAGCATGGTTTTGCTCTTGAAATTGCGCTCACAAACTCATTGTGACAAGTTACGTTGCAGTTAACGTGGCTTCAGGCTTGAAGTTGCGCTCACAGAACCACTGCGCACATTCCGTTGAAATCAAGATGATTTTGTTCTTGAAGTCGAGCTCACAAACCCGCTGTGGCGAATTCCGTTGAAATGTACGTGATTTCGCAGTTGAAAAATTACCCCAAGTCTGGTGTCTTGGATTTTTTTGTATATCACTAACACTATAATATAAATGAAGTATGTGGGGGTGGTGGGGCTCATTCCGAACACTATCTACATCCATGACTTTCCCAATCGCCTGTGTGTGTGTGTGTGTGTATGTGTGTAGTGGGGAGCTGCAGAAGCCAGCGACCGGCCAGCCGACCGTGCGGCAGGTCTTGGACGCGGTGCTGCGCGAGTGCAAAAAGGAGAGCCTCGTTTACAAGCTGGCCGCCCTGCGCAGCGCCGGCAACATTCTGGAGGCGGCTCAGGAGGACCGCTTTCAGGAAATGGCCGACATCCTGGTCCCTCTCATCAAAAAGGTACGAGGAACGTTTTCTCCGTCGATGCTTAGGTGTTAGCGAACAGCAACGTCAACTGTGGTGTTTTAATCAGAATCAGCCTGCAAGCGCCGCCTCGCCCAAGCATCGCCATGACGACGAGGATGACGACGACGCAAAGGAGAGGGAGCTGCAGACCGAAACCCTGCTGTGTGCCTTCGAGGCTCTGGGGAAGTCCTGGCCCGGAAAGATGGAGACGCAGAGTGAGTGTGCCAGAAACCAGCACGGCTTTATCGTGATATTCCCGGCTCTCGGCAAAATGTCCCACGTTCACTGAGGAACCTTTTTTTGGTGTTTGTCTGTGGGATGCAGGTCGGTACCAGGTGGAGGTGTGCTCGCTGATGTGTGACCGGTTGAAGCTGAGTACGTGGAGGGTCCAACTGGGTGTTTTACAGTGCATGAAGACGTTTTATCAGGGGTGAGAGCTGATGGAACCTCGTCCTGTACGCCTGATCTACCAGGGAATCCATCTTCATTTCCTTTCCTTACTGCTGCTTCGTGTTGCAGGTTACGGCTGCTGGGTACGGAGCACCGGGAACCGGCCGTACTGAGCCAGCTCCTGACACAAACCTGCACCTCGCTCGCCTCACCTCTAGGTAACACGACCCCGAAAAAGCACAGGGCAGCACTATATAAAGGTTCCTTTGCTTATCCTTGGCTCTCTTTTTCTGTCTCCTCCAGAGAACAGGAGTTACTCGTCCCTTAGGACCGAGGCCCTGTCCATTCTGGAACTCCTGCTGAAACGGATCGAAGGTAAACCTGCTGCTGCTATAACTCTGGAATTCCCCTGTAAGGTCCCTACGGGGCAGACAGTCCCCATTGGACAACAGTTGTAGACTTGGTTTGTGGTTTATGGTTTATGTGGTGTGGTGTGGTGTGTGTGTGTGCGCGCGCAGACAGCGACCAGTGGGAGTGCCTGGCCGAGAAGAGCCGGCAGCAGCTCCAGCGTTCCCTCGCTACCATGGAAACAGACAGCCGTCCTGAACTGAAAGAAAAGGCCCAGACTCTGAGGAGGAAGATCCAGGGTCTGCCCTAAAGGAAATAAACGAAGCGTAACGACCCCCCCAGTAACGCTTAAACGCCCGGGGTAACCGCGGCTTCCTGTCCTTTAGGTTACCGTAACGATTAGCGCCGAGCTTCGGATGGGGCGTGGTTACAGGTCACGTGGTGATGCAAAGCTCTGAAATGTGAAATTAGGCCTTTCTCTGTGTGCTTAGGATCGTTTGCATGTTAGGAGGTGTGTGTGTGTGAGTGTGTTTGTGGGGGCGGGGGGGCATGTTCCCTGGTGTTGTGTTCCTAATGAGTAAATAAAATGAAAGTGTTTATTTCCACACCGACTCTGTCCTGAGGTGTACAAACACATCGTAACGTTTATTGAAAGAAGAGCTAAGAACACACAGCATAAGCACTAGAGAAAATATAGAAAATATAAACACTGTACACAAACAGCTCGAGCCAATCAGATTTCAGCAAAGCGTAGCCTAGGCAAGGATCTCACGCTGCCGTTTGTCCTTGCTCCTGGCTCGGTCCTGCGCCCGCTGTGCCAGGACCTTGCCCTCGTGGGTCTGGGCTGTGCGGGTGACGGTGGAAATGCCGTCCACGAACTTGGTCTTGAAGAGCACGTTGGCGTTGGTGAACATGCCATCTTTCAGAGACACCACTACAAACTGAGAGAGAGAGAGAGAGAGAGAGAGAGAGATTAAATAATGTCCCAAAGCAGGGTAACGAAAGGAGGGACACTTATACAGGGACAGGAACCAATCAGGGGGAACTAAGTGACTTCTAATAAAGACCGAATCATTTAGCTAAATGACTCATAATAAAGACTAAATCATTTACTTAAGTGAGACAGAGTCATTTAGCTAAATGACTCATAATAAAGACTGAATGAATCACTTACCTAAGTGACCTGTAATAAAGACCGAATCATTTACGTACGTCACCTGTAACAGACTGAGTCATTTATCTAAATGACTCATAAAGACTGAATTATTTACCTAAGTGACCTGTAATAGACTGAGTCATTTAGCTAAATGACTCATAATAAAGACTGAATCATTTACCTAAGTGGCCTGTAATAGACCGAATTGTTTCGCTAAGTATTTCTCGGAGGTCAGCAGTTACCGGATGAAGTGCACTGAAACACTTATAACAGTCACCTGGGAGTGTGTGAAGTGTGTGCGCAGCATCTGCCCGATGTTCTGGGTGTGGGACAGGTCCAGGGCGGCGTCCACCTCGTCCAGGATATAAATGGGAGCGGGTTTAAACAGGAGCATGGCCAGAATCAGAGAGAGAGCCACCAGAGACCTAAAACACAAAACCCAGTCAGAGACAGACACAGAGAGAGACACACACACACACACACACACACACACACACACACACAGACACAGACACACACAGAGAGTGGTATTAAAGGTGTTCAGGTTACCTCTGTCCTCCGCTCAGTTCAGTCAGGTTCTCCTTCCACGTTTTCCCCAGAGCCACCTTAAACTCCAGACCGTCCAGAACCCCGCAGCCCTCGGGAGGGGCCAAACGGGCGTCGGCTCCGGGCAGCAGCGTGGAGAAAATGGAGCCGAAATCCTTATTGACCTGAACGCAGAAACCAGAGAGGTCACGGGTTCGAGTTCAGAGCACTTACGGGAGAATAGTCAAGTGTCAATTCGAACCTTTTGCCAGGCCACGTTGAGCGCCTCGTTCTTCTTCTGGTCCAGCTCTTTGATCGTCTCCAGAATCTTGGCCTTGTCGTTCTCGACGATCCTTTTCTTCTTCTTCAGATCGTTATACTGAGGAAAAAACACACAGAGATGGACTTTAACTCCTACTGACTGGCTATGGGTAAAAATCATCATTCAGCTATGAGAAATAATACATCTGAATCATTTAGCTAAATGACTCACTGTAAATGACTCAGTCTTAAAATAAGTCATTTTGCTAAATGATTCAGTTATTATAGATTGTGTAGGTAAATGATTCCACCTTAGCATGAGTCATTTAGATACATGATTCAGTCTTTATTATAAAAGTCACGTACATAAATGATTCCTTTTTGAAAGGTGTCATTTAGGTAAATGATTCAGCTTTTATTCCAAGTCACTTCGGTAAGTGTTTCTCCTGGTACCTCGAATAGGGGCCTTAATCCCTTAGATAAGGATAACAGAAACAGAGCTCGTACCCTCTCCTCGGCCTCGCTCAGCATGTTCATGGCCCTGCGGTTGATGTTCCTCTCCAGCTTGTCCTTGGTCTCCTCCAGCCTCTTCAGCCTCTGCCCCGCCTCCTTCGGGTTGTTGGTCTTGAAGTCGTACGCCGAGTTGACCTGGCCGAACAGGTGGCGCTCAGAAGAGATCCAGTCGTTCTCGGCCAGCATCCGGGTCACCTGGAGGAGATACGACATCGGTTATCCAGCTGCGAGTCCGTCTGCAGGGGCGCTGCCAGTCCGTGGGGCACGCACCCTGGCAGCAGCGTCGGTGCTGTCCTTCTTGTGCTTGCTGATGTTGTGCTCGAGCTCTTTGATTTTGAGCTGGGCGTCGTTGTTTTGCTCTCGCAGTCGGTTGGCTTCTTCGGTCTTGCCCTTGATTTCTCTCTCCTGGCCCAGGATCACCTCCTTCTGCTGGGTCAGCTGCTCGTGAGCCTGACGGACGGCTTCCTGCGTGCACACACACACGCGCACACACACGCTGAACTTAGGACGTCCTGATCTCATTTACATATTACGCATTTCACTAATCTCATATCTGGACCGAATCCTTTTCACGTTAACTCAATGTAAATGACAGTCTTAAAATGAATCATTTACCTAAATGATTCAATCTTTATTATAGGTCACTTGGGTAAATGATTCAGTCTTAAATGAGTCACATAGGTAAGAGACTCAGTCTTAAAATGAGTCCCATAGGTCAACGATTCCAACTTAAAAATAGTCATTTAGGTAAATGATTCAGTCTTTATTAGAAGTCATTTAGGTAAATGATTCTGTCTTAAAATGAGTCATTTACCTAAATGATTCAGTCTTTATTATAGGTCACTCAGGTAAATGATTCGGTCTTTAAAGGAGTCAAAGTAGGTAAATGCTTCAGTTTTAAAATGAGACACGCAAGTAAATGATTCAGTCCTTAATGGTCATTTAGGTCAATAATTCAGTATTTTTTTAGTAGTCAAACAGGTAAATAAATCAGTCTTTAAATGAGTCATTTCGCTATATGATTCAGTCTTTATTATAGGTCACATAGGTAAACAATTCAGTCCGAGTCATTTAGCTAAATGATACCTTTTATTATAGGTCACTTAGGTAAATGATTCAGTCATTTCTTTAATAGTCACACAGGTAAATAAATCAGGCTTTAAATGAGTCATTTAGCTATAAGATTCAGTCGTTATTATAGGTCACATGGGTGCATGATTCTCTCTTGAAATGAGTCAGTTAGCTAAATTATTCCGTCTTAGTAATAAGGCACAGCAAAATGATTCGGTCTGTATTAGAAGTCACTTAGCTAAATGACTCAGCGTGATCTGGAAGCTGACTGGTCGTACCCGAGCACGTCTGTAATAGTTACTAGTAATGCATCTTTCTGCGATATTTTCCCGGCTTCGTCGGGGGCTGCAGGTAAATCATTCACCGAACCCTCTAGTGACAGGTACGCCGTCTCACCTTATTGGCCGTGACCTCGGTCGTCATGGCGGAAATCTGTTCCTGCGCCGCCTTCATGCTCTCGTCCACGGCCTGGATCTGCTGCTGGTAGGCGGCCTGCTCCCGCCTGAGCTCCTCCAGCTCCAGAGCCAGGGCGTCAGCCTCCTGCACGCACGGTTCGGTTACAGGGGGATGAAAGGGCATTCGGGCTAAGCCTCGTGTCCGGCTCTCGTACCTGCCGCCTCTCCTTGAGCCTCTTGTTGAAAGCGTCCGCTCTGCTCTTGGCTTGGTTGAGCTTCTGCTGGGCCGCCTTCAGCTCCTTCTCCCGCTCGGCCTCGGCGTTCTTCATCTTGTCCTCCAGCATCTTAAACTTCTCCTCCGCCTTCTTCCGCACCTCCTCCGTCTTCTGCAGGGTCTCCTGGCTCTCCTCTAGACACAAAAGAGGGAACGGACCGGGTCTCAAACAGCCCAAGCCAGACATGGGCACGCCCCCTCCCCGGCCCCCATCTCTCCCCCTGCTTACCGATGGTCCTGCGCAGGTTCTCCAGCTCCTCCTGCTGCTTATGGAAGGAGCTCTGCTGCAGCTTGGTCTCCAGGATCTGAGCCTCTTCAGACTTCAGGTCCAGCTGCTGCTTCAGCTGGCGAAACCTGCAACCCATCAAACCGGGGTCACTCGGGAGCCGGTGCCGCACACTAAGGGGAACCTGAACGGAGCTTACTTTTCGGCTGTGC
This sequence comes from Ancistrus triradiatus, assembly GCA_025084515.1. Taxonomy (NCBI): domain Eukaryota; kingdom Metazoa; phylum Chordata; class Actinopteri; order Siluriformes; family Loricariidae; genus Ancistrus; species Ancistrus triradiatus. The sequence goes on along the minus strand of JAJAGP010002452.1, from coordinate 25,286 downwards.
CCTTGAGGCCACTGAGTTCTTTCTCCACAGCGCTGAGCTCGGCCTCTTTGGTCCTCAGCTCGTCCTGGACGTCTTTCACCTCGGCCAGCTTGGACAGGACAGAGGCCGTTTGGGCACGGGCACCTACGGAGAGAGAGAGAGAGCAGCGGGCACACGGTTCAACAGCCGCAGCGGTCCATCGAGTGAAAATGTTACAGCAGCAAACCCCGACCCGTCCCTGAGGAGAAGCCTGGAGAGTTTTATCAGTTCATCAAGACTTTCATCAATTCTGATCACTCTATATCAATTCCAGTTCTGCTTAGCAATTTCAATTCTGATTACCAATTCTGATACCGACTTTGCTCACTGATTCTGGTTGTTATTGATTCCAAGTTTCGTTTCCAAATCCACTAGACCAATGATCTAGAGAAACCAGACGGCTGAAACATTCATCATTAATTCGTTCCAGAAAGCACGTCCGGTGAAACCGGCGGGTGCCGAGAGAGGCTTCCCCGTGAGGAAGAAGCGTCCTCACCGCCGGTCAGCGTTCCCTGGGGATCGAACACGTCGCCTCCCAGCGTGACCGTCTTGGTGGAGACGCGTCTGTCGAACGCCACCTTCTTGGCGTCGTCCAAAGTGTCGCACACCAGCGTGGTCCCGAACACGTACTCCATGGCCTTCCGCAGCTCGGCCTCGTAACCCACCAGCGACAGGGCGGTGTGAACGCTATCCTCGCCCACCTGGAATATCGGGAGAGGGGTTAAGGTGCAAGAGAACCAGCAAATACAGAACGTGACCCGGTGCAGACTCGGGGTTCGCTCACGAGGCTTTTGGCGGCGGCGACGACGCCGTCGCCCAGGGTCCGGGCGGCGATCTTGTTCAGAGGGATGATGGTGTAGCGCCGCTTCAGCTCGCCCTTCTCCAGGATCTTCTTTCCGGTCACCTGGAGCGGAGCGGGAACGTAACACACGTCGGGCTTTGTCACAAAAGCAGTGCCGATTAAAATCGGGACGCAGGACGTACCTCGGTGTCCACCACCACGTTGTAGAGCCGACCCCCCGCCACTACCTCCAGAGCCGTGGCGTTGGAGACGTCGGTCACGGTGAACAGGTTCGCCACCAAGCCCTTCACCTTCCTGCGGTCCCAGCCCTTCTCGGGGTCGCTGCACGGTCGGAGCGCAAACGTTACAACGTCTAAACCCCACACAGGCGGCACGGTGCGTTCGGTACTTACGCATATTCAAAGCGCAGGTTCGGGAACTGGCCCATGAACGACTCGTATCGTTCCCGGAGCTGGATGACCTCACGCGAGAGCTGGCGCTTCTGCTCGATCAGGCGCTCCTCTCGGCCGTCTAGCAGAACGGAATAAAGAAATAAAACAAAGCAGCATTTCTCCCCATTTCCCTAAAAGCCGACGCGTCCTTAGCAGCGTGACCCAAACCTTCGTAGTTGAGCTTCTGGAGTTCGGCCTGCAGCTTCCCTCTGCACATCTGCACCGCCTCCAAGGCGTCCTGGTCCTTTTTATATCCGCTGTCCATCTTCTTGACCTGAGCCTGCTTGCTTTTCAGCTCCTGCTGGGCGTGCTTCAGCTTCATCTGAGCCTGGATGCATAACATGGTATCAGAGAGGTGTCCGTTCTAGACTCCAGCTTCCACAAAAGCACTGGGACGCAAACCCACGTTTCCAAAAGTATTGGGACGCAAACCTGCTTGGCCTCCGTCTCCGCTTTGCTCATATCGTTCTTACACGTCACCATCTGGCCTGCCAGAGTGGCCGCCTCGCCGTCCTCGTTAGCCGAGAGGCCGGCCGACACCGCCTTAAAGTGCTGCTGCGCCGCTTCCAGCTCCTCGGCGTCCTTCTGGCCCTCCTGCTGCAGCGCCGCCAGCCGCTCCCCCGCTTTGGCCGCCTCCCCTTCTTTAGCCGACAGCACCTTCTTGTCCTGTGGCAGAGATTCCAAATGTATCGAGACACAAACCTGCATGTGGCCAAAAGTACTGAGACACAAACCCGCATTTCCCAAAGTACTCGGACACAAACACACATTTGGCCAAAGTATTGAGGCATAAACCCATATATGGCCAAAAGTATTGGGACACAGACCAACATGGACAAAAGTATTGGGACACAAACCCACATGGACAAAAGTATTAGCACACAAACTCGCGTTGCCAAAAGTATTGGGACACAAACCCAGAGATTTCCAAAAGTATTGGGACACAAACTCACACATTGCCAAAAGTATTGGGATATGAACCCAAATACTGAAAAAAGGATTGGAAATGTCTGGGTTTGTGTCCCAATACTTTTTTCAGTATTTGGGGTTCATGTCCCAATACTTTTGGAAACCCGTGGGTTTGTGTCCTAATACGTTTGTCCATGTGGATTTGTGTCCCAATACTTTTGGCCACCTTTGGTTTTGTGTCGTTTGTGTCCCAATACTTTTGGCCATGTGTGTTTGTTTCTCAATACTTTTGCTCGAATGTAGGTTTGTGTCCCAATACTTTGAGAAACATGAGTTTGTGTCTCACTGCTTTTGGCAACATGTGGGTTTGTGTCCCAATACTTTTGGAAATGTCTGGGTTTGTGTCCCAAAGGTATTGGGACACAAACCTACATTCGAGCAAAAGTATTGAGAAACAAACACACATGGCCAAAAGTATTGGGATACAAACCCACATGTTTCCAAAAATATTGAGACAAACACGTGAGCAAAAGTATTGGGACGCAACACCACATGGATTAAAGACTCGCACTGTTAAACAGAGCCGTACCTCCTCCATACTCTTGACGAGCTCCTTCCTCTTCTTGGTCTCGTCATTGAGGTTCTGCTTCTTCAGATCGAGCGCGCTCTGAGCCTTCGTGTCCACTCGCTGCGCCTCGGCCAGAGTCTCCTCCAGCTGCTTCAGAACTCCCGCCACCTCCTGGGAAAGTCGCCAGTCAGCGCCAGTCGTTCACGGGTAGGTAAAGCGTGTCCGAGAGGAGAGGCCCCGCCCCCAGTTACCTTGTCCCTGCTCTTCTCCAGCACTTTGATCTCTTCACCGAGCTGGCAGACGCGCTCGGCGTTGCGCTGCATGCCGTCCTGGAGCTCGGCGATGGCGCTCTGCATGAGCTGCAGGTCCTCGGCCGACTTCAGCTTGGTCTCCTCGGCGCACACGTACTGCCAGGCCACGTAGAGCCGGCTCAGGTGCTCGATCTCCCCTCATCAGCTTCTGGTACTCCAGGTAGGACGAGCGCTCCTGTAAAGGGGCGGGGTTTAGAAACCTGCCACACCTAAATCAGGATCTGAATCGGGCTGGGCGTGTACCCACCTCTTTCAGCTTCTCCATGGCGGGGGTGATGTCCTCGTCCAGGATCTACCACAAACGAAAGAACGCTGAGACGGTGTAACGAACACGAACACGAACACGAACACGAACACGAACACGAACACACACACACACACACCACACCACACACACACACACACACACACACCACACACACCACACACACACACACACACACACACACACACACACACACACACACACACACACACACACACACACACACACACACACACACACACACACACACCATACCGTCTGGATCTCTTTCAGCTTGGCGTCTTTCTTCTCGATGGTCTTCTGAGCGCTGATCTTCTTACACTCGTACATCCTGGTACCAGCAGCCTCCTCAATCATGGCCAGAATCTGCAAGATGGCATCCATTACGAAGAAACAATAGCATAGACATAACATACCTAGACGTCAACCTGGTCGCCATATTGGTCCAGGCAACTTCTCATCATTGTCCATAGCTTGTATTGGAAAAAATCGTCTGACTCTACTAATAACTAAATAATAATATAAGTAATAGATTAGCAACAGTACATAGTGTATGTAGTATAAATACTAATATAATAGTATTCACTATTATATATACTACATATATCTACTATCGTTTATCTATTATTTTATATTTATTTACCATATTATTATTATTAGACTACATTACTGTATTCATATGTTAGTAATCTGTATCATTTCACTGTCAAACAGAAAGAAGACTGCCGGTGTTGGCCGATTTGATTTTTTTGTTGTTGATTTTGTTAGTTTTGTCAATGAAGGAAAAATCGCAGCTCCTCCTGCACTTGTATTTGTTTACAAGCCAGTCTTGCCTGGACCAATATGGCGGACGTATCCCAGCAACGAACCGAAGCGCTATAGTCTATGGTTAAAAGCCTCACCTCAGGCGGTTTCATGTTCAAGACTTTGGTGATCCTTCCCTAAAAACAAAACAAACACACACACAGCAGGTTTTATACACACTCCTCACCAGCACGTAACTCGGCGAGGCAAACAAACCTTGGCGTGAAAGGTACCTGCATGATGAGGAAATGCGGATTGTTCACGTTCAAGCCGACGGAGCAGAACAGGTCCTGCACGCGCATGTTGTTAGCGTTCACGCCGTTAATGAGGTACTTATTTCGGCCTCCGATAACCACCTAAAAAAACACACACACACACATTAAGTGTAACAGCAGGAACGTCCATCGTATCCATGGATAAACGCTGGATAATCAAACGTACTTGTCTGGTAACCGTGATCTCGTCGTGCGTCTCGAACCCCAGCGGGCTCTGCTTCTTGTTCGAGTTGTCGAAGGTGATGGAAACGGTGGCTTTCGTGATTCCCGCCAGTCCATTTTTGTAGACCAGGTCTTGAAGATTCGACGCTCTTACCTACCACAGAAACAGCGGAACGTGAAGTAGGGCTGGATATCTTATAAAAAGCGATCAAAACACGCCGTAAGATTTCACGCCAGCTAGGACAGACCAGTGGGTCCAACGCTGGGCGATACGATCTCAACTCAATATTACGATTAAATGGACCTCAATTACGATTAATGAACGATGATTTTGTTGCTTGTTTGTTACAATGGAGCATTGTCTCCAAGCAGCTTTACCATATTAGATTATCTTCTAACACCCAAGGCCAATCCCACACTGAGCAAGCCTGGGGCGACAGTGGCAAGGAAAATCCCTAAAAGTTATCAGGAAGAAACCTTATTAGGACCGAGACTCAAAAAAGGAAGAGAACATGCTTGGCCGGCTTAGATGATAAATGTAAGAATGAAACTAATTTATGTAGTCAAATCTGTTTGTGGTAATGGTTCAAGTAAATATCAAGTGCTGAATTGCAAATCTAGTTTTATTCTGACATGCAAAAATTAACCAATTTTTAAAAAGGCAATTGACAAAATAATAATCGACGTGGGCAAGATTAAGTCAATGGTTCTGAATGTCAGTTTTGAATAATTTTTTATTATTGTCCAGTCCTAATTGGCTCCCAACCTTTTACCCTTGAACTTTTTATAGTTTTAACCCCCTCGTCTTTTTTTTATAGTCAAACAATATTTGTATGATTTTATATACAGCTTTTTTACAGTGAGTGCGGTATTTCAAATTGTATCTTCACTGTACTTGTTTTCTATTTACTGATCATGTAAATAGATCAGTAAATACTGATCATGATATTATCAATACATTATTATATATAAGTTACATGAAATGCTCATCATTTTATTATAAAATAAGCTTTATTTTAATGATTCGGCCCAACTGTAGTGTAATGTAAGTGTTTTAAGCATGTTTGTACAAAACAGGATGCACTTTGTAGACGGTCCCTTAGGCATCACTCCGAAACTGTACCGTAAATACAAAGCGTGCTCTACATAAACTCTTAATAGTTAACAGACAGATATATTATAAATGGCCTCAGTTTTAGTTTTAAGCTGTTATTTTTGTCAGCGGTCATGAAGTTTCATAGCGCGTTGCTTTTTGTAGTGGACGACGTACACAAGCGAAAGAATTTGTGGATGCTCCCTTAGCGCGAACGCAAGGAAGTCGGTGTTCAAAGCGAGCGATTTTCGTAATGAAATCGTTCCAAATCTTAGGTTGGGACCCACTGAGGGGTGCTCGGGGTGTGATTAACGTTAGAAAACAGAACTCCAGACGTGGGTAAGTCTGATGGGGGCACCGTCGGTTCGGCCCGTGTTCCTTACCTGTGAGAGGTTGGAGATTCCCAGCAGAAAGCAGATCGAGTCCAGGATGTTGGACTTGCCGCTGCCGTTGAGTCCGGTGATGGCGTTAAAGAGCGGGTCAAAGCCGCTGATCTCCGTCCTCTCCGCGTAAGACTTAAAGCCTTCTAGCACGATCGACTTTATGTACATCTCTATCGCTTCTCCGTCCCGAATAAATAATCCGTAATCCGACCAAGTTCCAGATGAAGCGGATCTTTCGCTCTCCGTCTCCCCGTCCAAACTGAAGCCCGAGTTAAAAATCGGCGCCAAAATAACTTTCCGCGACCGTTGTCCTTCTTCTGCGCTGTCGCGAGCAGGTCGTGCGTACCGCCAACTAGCGTACGTTACATGCAACTGCAGCTTCTGCTCCAGCTGCAATACGATCAGAGCACTGTAGATGCACTCAGAAGTGTTTAAATAGATCAATATTTCTGTAGCAACACACACAGACAATAATAATAGTGACTAGACAAATGGACTTCCTGAAGAACATACAGGATGCAGCGCGCCAGGGTCCAGAGGTGGTAAGTAACGAAACACAAGTACTTACAGTAGGCTACTTGATTATATCTGTGACTTTGTATTTTTGTACTGAAAATAAAAATGTACTTTTTACTCACCACATTTCAAAATAGGCTTGTTACTTATCTATTATTATTATTATTATTATTATTATTATTATTATTATTATTATTATTATTATCTATTTATTTCTATTTATTTTTATTTATGCAATTATAAACCAGCACCTAATGAAGTGCCAGTAGGAATCCTAGGTTAGACGCACTGCAACTGGTGCAAGGGTGCACGTCCCAAAAACTGCTCTGTTCGTGCTCTGCTTTTTCTCTCTGCACCCTAATTTGTCTCTCTGAGCTGTGGTTCATCTCTATGTGGTCAGATTCATCTGTCTGGGTTCTGATTCCTCTGATTTGTCCCTCTGTGCTCTGGTTTGTGCCTCTGCACCGTAATTAGTCTCTCTGGGCTCTGGTTCATCTCTCTCCACCCCAATTCGTCTCTCTTGGCTGTGATTCGTTTCTTTGCATGCAAATGCGTCTCTGCACGCCAATTCGTCTCTCTGTTGTCTGATTTGTCTCTCTGCACCCTAATTCGTCTCTCTGGACTGTGTTTGTCTGTTCTCTGGTTCGTGTCTTGGCTCTGGTACATCTCTCTGGGCTCTGATTTGTCTATCTGTACTCTGGTTAATCTCTCTGCACCTTAATTTATCTCTCTGTTCTCTAATTTATCCCTTTGTGCTCTGGTTAATCTTTCTGCACCCTATTTCGTCTCACTGGACTTTGGTTCGTCTCTCTGGACTCTGGTTCATCTTTCTGCACCCTATTTCATCTCACTGGACTCTGGTTCGTCTCTCTGCACCCTAATTCATCTTTATGGTCTCTGGTTCGTCTCTCTGGGTTCTGGTTCATGTCTCCGCACCCTAATTTGTCTCTTTGCATGCTGATTTGTCTCTCTGCTTGCTAGTTCATCTCTCTGCATGCTGTTTCTTCTCTCTGCACTCTGATTCCTACTTATGCATGTTGCCGCCTTTATCTACTTTACTTTTAATAAAAGTATCAGCTATTAATAGAGAAAGCTACATCAGCTTTCTCTATTACAGCTAATGTGTGTGCTAAGGTAACATTTGGATTGAGTAGGTCAATAATCTATGGACAAATATGCTGTGCACCACTGTAAATGTAAATAAATGTGGTTTATTTGGTTGATAGTGAAGAACAGTTAAGCACACTGAGTTTTTAAACACTATGACCTCTATACAGTATGAGCATGAATAGGCTAGGTAAGGGAGCGTACATTTTTGAATGAGAAAACCGGTCCCTTTTATAGATTGTCCATCGGCTCTGTCTCAATACCCAGTGAGCACCCTTGCTGCCTAACTTCCTACGTGTGGAGTTCCCTAAATAAAGAGCGATATGAGCCATTAATGAGACGATTTAATGAGTTCGGGATGGAACACGGCTCCTGCACGCGCCCGCAGCCGTTAGCATCTCAGGACGCCGTGAAGTGGTTCTTCAGCTCCGGGTTCTCAGTCTTCAGGTGTTATCGGTAGTTTATTCGTTAATTAAGCAATTAAGGCGTTTTTCGGTAGGACGAGACGCTAATTTTGACGCAATGTCACCACAAGAGAAGCCATTTTGTTAACAGGTAAGATTTAGCCGGACTAACTTTACGTAAGGCAACGTCAACGCCGTTTGGTTTATTACTAACCTTAAGACGAAGCGTTTGATTAAAAACAAGCAACGGTCTGTTTTATCACGACTAACAGACGTTAAATACAGAATTACAATAATTTAATCAAAAGCTAATGTTAATGCCTACTATTAACGTCGAACATTTTGTGAATTAAACAGCAGACTACGTTTGCGTAATGACATAGACGTAACACTTGAGGCACGCACGTATTCAGCAAAGGAGTCGTTTTATTGTTTTATTTTACACTCTAACACTTCCACACACACACACACACACACACACACACACACACACACACACACGCATGCAGTTAAATGTCACACACACACACACGTATTTACAAAGTGTTCGCCTAATGAGTTAATTGTAAAAGAGCTCAATTTGTGGTGTAACCACGGGAAAACTGTTCTTTCGGTTAGTGAGGGAACTAAGATACAGAACAACGGCCTGTTCAGTTTCCATGGCTTAACATGCAAAAAATAAGTAACACATTTAATTAAGGTATAATCTCAAGGAATGGAGTTAAAAGAGGAACGTAATAAAATCTCCCTCCCTCTCTACACCCTCCCCGTCGTAGCCCATCTGCCTGAAGGTTGTAGGAGGTAATCAGATCAGCACTGTTTATTATTTTAACGCGGGTTTTATTGTCATTATTGTCGCTGTTTTATGGTGTGTATATGCATGGCGTCCGCGCCCAGTCCGATATCTCTCGCCCCCTTCCTAGGGAACGGGGCACAGGGACAGACAGACCAGATTGAAGGCGTAGAAGCAGATCCTCATGAGCACCATGCAGTCGCCCCTGCTCGAGTATATGGAGGTGGGCTGGATGTAGGTCCAGTCAAAGTTGCGAATGCAGAGCTCGCCGTGCTGCCGCGAGTCACTGAGGGCCAGCAGGCTGCGGGCCAGGCAGTACTTGGCGGCGCAGCTGACCGCCTTCACGCGCCGCACCGTGTCGAAGTGCATCAGGAACCACGGGTCGTCCTGTAAGGGGGCAGAGGGGAACGCAACGTGCGGTGAGCACCATAGACGTAATATAGCTACAGGTCTGCGTGGTCGCCATATTGGTCCAGGCAACTTCGCATAATTCAAAGTAGATTGTATTGGAAAAAATATAATAATAATATAATAATGTAATAGTTATATCATATATTGTAGTATTAACTATTTTATATACTATATATAGTCTTTAGTATTGTTAAACTGTTATATCATTATTTAGATTATTATTAGACGACATCTTGGTGTATTCATAGGCTAGTAATCGCAGTCATTTCACTGTTACAACAAACGGAAAGCAGACTGACTGCCGGTGTCTCACTGTTTGATTTTGTGTTCATTCCCTTACATTTTTGTCAATGATGATCAATTATAAGAACTTAAAGATGCACAATTTCGATTTTTATCCAGTATTTCAAAGTGAACGAGCTCTGAATGAGCTCTGACCCGGGGCAAGAAGAAAAGCTCAAATAACAAGGACATAGAGGGAAAAGGCATTTCGAGAATGTTAAAAAGACCTTCTGTAGATTTCATACATTCAGTTGTAACGGGATGTTTAAACACGTCGTAACCAAAGGGAATTTCTTGCAATAATGAATTATTTTCCACCACGTTACACACTCCTGGAGTCAAAACGTGTCCGTACTCCACATAGATCTCTTTAGGCTTCCACATAGGCCTTTTTATATAAAAGTGGCTCATTAAAATCGGTTGAGAAATAAGTCAGTTATCGTGCATTTTAACCGGGAAAAAACGCAGCTCCTCCATTCACTTGTGTATGAGCCAGTCTTGCCTGGACCAATATGGCTGACGCGTTGACGTATCTCATACATGTCCGTGGCGAACATGCAATTTAGCATTTTAATAAACTATAGACGAAACTTGCTACGTTCTGCCATTACGTATGAGATAAGCCAGAATTCGAACCATCGACCGGCTACGTGGATTTGCGATTGGGAAAATATGGTTGCAGGTTTAATGACTATGAATATGAAGTTCTCTTCATGGACACCCTGCGCCAATATAGATTATTTTACATTTACATTTACAGCATTTAGCAGACGCCCTTATCCAGAGCGACTTACAATTGGTACAGTCCTACAATCCAAGCAGTTGTGGGTTAAGGGTCTTGCTCAAGGACCCAACAGTGGCAGCTTGGCAGAGGTGGGATTTGAACCCTGGACCTTCTGGTCCAGAGTCCAGTACCTTACCCACTAGGCTACCACAGTGTATATATATATATATATGTAATAAAGTACATAGAGATATATAATACATAATACATAGAGATTATATTGTAATGGAGACCAGTTAAATAAACCATCCCGATATCAGCTGCCCATTAGAGATTTGTGTTTTTCATCAGACAGAGACAATCTTTTGTTTTTAAAAAATGGAGATCCCATTGCAAAACTGGTTTTGTCGTTGTTTAGTTGTAGTTGTTTGCGTTTGAGTGAAATTCAAGTATTTTTGTTTTACTCTGTAAGTCCCTTTCAAATGAAAATAAAAAGATTTATTTGCAGCAATGCCAAGAGCGTTTATTCTCTCTAAATGACAACTTATAATAACAAAATAACAAGACGCAGTTTTCAGACCTTGATAATACGAGTAATACTACAAAGAAAATCTGTTTCTAATCTGTTTCTAACAAAACAGTTCTAATGTCGTAACTTTCAGTTCAATCCCAGCTTTCGTGTGTCTTGCTCTTTTCAGATTTGCGTGAGGAAGTAGAGTCGGGTGTGTGAATTGCTGCTGAACACCTAGACGGGTTGATTTTCAGACGAACTGGTCCCTTATTGTTTTCCACAGCTGTACGCCGTGAGTGTGCTATCACACTAAAGTGGACTCTTCTATTTAGTCAGATGATACCATTAAGAACATTTATTTGGCGATAAATCATGAAATCAGAAGTTGGACTCACTACGTCGGGGTCCCTTCCGTCCAGAATGCGTAGGTCTTCGAGAGCCCAGACCTCGGTCTTGACGTAGTGGTCCTCCAGGCCGATGCGCTTGGATTTCTTGGGTTTGGCTTGGCGAGCTTTCAGACACCGCACCACCGAGATCTGGACCTCCTTGCTCTTAGACACTGCGAGACAAAAACAGCGCTGTTTACCGGATGGAACCCCGTCTCCTTACCCAGAGCTGAGAATAAAGCGTGTGGGACATACCGGAGATGCAGAGGAAATGCCGTCCGGTTTTGCCCTCCTCGATCTCGATGAACTCCACCAGTTTGTGTTTCTCGGGCCGGAATAAAATGCGCTGCAGCTCTTCTTTCAGCAGAGACGACATTTTGGGACGGATTGAAAGATGGGTTTGCCCTGGCGCTCGCTCTGCCCGACCTCTTCTCTCTGCTCCTCTCCCTCTGTCTGCACTTCATTAGCTCTCAAATAGCATCTCCGCTTCAACCCTGCACTGTAAGAGCACCGATTAAAGACCAGTTGCTCTGAGACCACTCAGAAGTCTTTTGTGGCGCTGTGTCAACCATGAAGATCCGATCCGGGATCGATTCGGCCATGCATAATTCATGCCGATGAAATTCATTCACCTAATATGATGCGAGCGCCCACTTTTCACGCACACACCCGCGGAGGCGTTTTTAGCGTCGGAAACGAGAACGATCGATACTTTCCTGGGTGCCGATGTCAAACGGCAGGTCAGATAACTTGGACCCGGTCGGAAAATCAGGACTATTAGATCGGCCCTGTTTGTGTAAGGCAATACGGGTGGTAGAGTGCTATGGGAAACCCGGAGAGATTTGGGCAAAGTGGTTTCCGTTTATTTCAAAATGGAAGCAGAGAGCTCCCGCGTCAGCAGAGAAACTTTTATCGTGGGTGATTCAGATCAACAAGAACATGACAGCACATACAAGCCCAAATCAGAAAAAACGCAGCTTATGTCGCTCTAAAAGCTGTACTCGGAGAAGTGGAAATGGCCTTTACCGAGGGCCCTGACCCGACCCCATACCATGTCAGAGCCTCGTTCCTCATAATAGTCCAAAAACAGATCTGTGATACTGATGGGTCTGAGCACAATCCCCGTCCCCACTGTGTGATGGTCCATCCCAGATGCCTCCGAGCCCAGAGAAGCCGACGCCCCTTCTGGACATGGTTATATCATAAGGCTTCTTTTTTAGCACAGTAACGTTTTAAGTGGTATCTGTGAATGTAACTCTGTATTGTAGAGCTTGATAAAGGTTTGATAAAGGAATCCCTTGTCCATGTGGTTCTATCAGCTATTGATGAATGCCGGTTCTTGATGCAGTGCCGTCTGAGGGAGCGGAGATCACCCCTCTTCCTCTGGAGATCCTCTGCCCATCTTTTCTCTTCAAAGACTCACCTGTTTGAAATCAGGTCATTATTTAGTTTTTCACCTGGTCACTAGGCCTGAGTTTCCCCTGTCCCAACTCGTTTTGGAATGTGTTGCAGGCCTGAAATGCAGGAATGGATGTTTATTAATTACATCAATGAAATAAAAGTCTGTATTTTCCATACCCTTTTCTGGTTTGGGGTCACTGATATTGCCGTAGATCAGGGACGTGTGGTGTGGGTACAGGTGTAGGGTTGCACTGACCCCCGCTTGTTTGTTCAGCCCTTTAATAGCAGGTATAACACTTAGTGTTGTGCAGTCAGGTCGTTCTTTCTGAAGTCAGCTGGATTTAGGAATAAATAATCATTGAGAATGCCACAATGGCTCCCCCTGCTGGCCAATAACTCTCCAGCACGGTGATAAATTCATCCCTGTTGTCTTGTCGTGCTTTGTTTTTAACGATGTCGCGGTTTCTTTGGTGCTGGATGCTTCAGCCTCCTCACCTCAGCAGGCTGTTTAATTTGTTATGGGTTAAGGTTTATGGGTTATCGTAGAAGGGCGAGGACCGACCCTCCCACTGACCTCCTACAGCCTGCAGGACAGGGTGGGATGCACTCACGTATCCACTAATGTGTGGATGTGGTCCCTGGTGGCCCATAGCAGTTCCTAAATAATTCATGCCTGAAATTAATATATAGTGCAGAAGCCCTTTTTGTCAGCAAAAGGAGAAACAATATCATTTCTCTCTCGTGGAGTCGTCCCGTTTTCCTTTTGAAAAATTTAAATAAATTAAGTTTAATATTTTTACTAGTTGTACGTCCGCATTAGAGCCCTAAGCATCAAAGTGGAAAGAACATTTTTAAATTAATTTGATGAAAATAAACAGCTGCTTTGGGGTAAGTGATCTTGGCAGCTGAGAGTCTAGTGGCAGGTTTGAAGTCCGAGAAACGTCTGAGATTGTCTGAGACTAGTCGGTCTGTGTGTGGCAACAACCTCATGAGTTTTACACAAAGCTGTCTTAAGGAACAGAATCTTCTTAAATGTGTGTGTTTTTTTTGGTTTTTTTTTACTATTTTGTACATATATTTTATTTTTTTTATTGAGGAATTTGTTCAGGGCATTAAAACATTTCAGTAGGCACAAGTCAAACAGCAGTAGAAGAAAAATGAATCATAACAAACACCTTGAATTACAAACTCTCTCAATTTTCAACTTTCAACTTTCAACAATTTTAAATTTAACCCACCTTATAAGCTCATACCCCCAAAGCTGGCATAACACACACAGAAAAACAAACAAAAAATGTAATAAATAATTTATTAAATAAATACAATATAATTAATAAATGAATACATGAATAAATAAAAGATAGTAAATAAATAAATAATAAAAAATAAATTTAAAATATCAATAAATAAAATTATTGAAAAAGGAAAGAAAAAAGCAGTGAAATTTCCACTGTCAACTGAGGAGGATTTTTTTTCCCTATTGGCCATTCCACTAGCAAGTCTCTTTCTTGTTTGTTAAAAATTTTTGAGTGCTTGGTTTGATGTTGTTCCTCTGAGCAGAATAAGCTAAATAACGGAAATAGCGGTAAATCCAAATTCGAAATGTGTATCGTAAGAAAACAATTCATATTTTCTTGAAAAAATCTTAAGGAAATAATTACGATTTTATGAGAACTGCATTTAAGAATCCTAGCAAGAAAGAAACCTGCTTGGTAAAAAGTGGCACACCAAGTCTGGTTTGAGGTTCTGATGGTCAGATGAACAAGATTTGGGACCCCCAAAAACCTCCTGTGAAGCATGGTGGTGGCAGCGTTATGTTGTGGGCGTGGTTTTCTTCAGCAGGGCCAAATAAAAATAGGTTGAAAGCCTACCGTCTCTTGCTAGACAGCTTTAGATGGGCAGGTGGTTCTCCTTCGACCACGACGAGTCTAAAAATAAACCACGGTGTGATTTAGTGCTAAATAAAGATTAGTGGCGAATGTACTCGAGCGGCCAAGTCCGAGCCCTGACCTAAGGCGTGTGGCTGTTGTGCCTGTGTCTGGAATAAGTGAACAAACAGTGCAAATTTGATTAAACAGAGCATAATTGGTTAATAATTGGTACAATCGGATGGTCTAAGGCAAAAATTTAGACTTAAGTGCGCGAGTAAGAATTGCGAAATAAGTCGGAACCAAACAGACAGTCAGTAGGAGGTAAGCTGTGGTGTGAAAGTGCAAACTTTGGCAACGTCTCTTGAGACTTTCCTCTACGGAGTAGCTAGATATCAGAGTTTCTTTATCGGATATGGTTCTCATCCGGCAGAAGTGACCCTGATGGCTTTCCATACAGAGAGGGCATGGACATTACCAGTCCTGTTCCTGGCACGGCGTCGCCAGTCCAGCCCTTCGTACGTCTTCCAGATGTGTAGGTCCTCCTGACATGCAGAAATCCCCTGGGTGACGCCAACTTTGTTCCAACCCCTTTATCGGTGCCCAGATGCCACCCTACTGCGGGGGTGCTCAGTACAGTAAATCGTCCGCCGTTGCCGGCTGCACCTCCGTGTTTTTGGTGTCCATTTTGGGCAGGTGTATCCGGCTCGAGGCCACCACCAGCATGTTGGTCCCGTGTGAGACCGAACTGGCAACGCAGAGCCAGAAGGAGAAGCCCAGGTCCTCTTGTAGAACCACCTGCTGGAAGAGGTTCTCCTGAAAGTTCGCCACGCGCTCCGTCAGCCGATGGCAGCGCACCGCCGCCACGAAACAGGCCAGCCCCAGAGAGCTAAACAGAGCTGAGGGAGGGCAAAGGAATGGGAGTTTAGGATTTAGAGGCAGTGTCTGAGGCAGGTTATCATAGGTCAGTAAAGATTAAGCTTAATCTGTTCAGAGGAAGAACATCAAACCAAGCAATTAAAAAATGATCAAACAAGAAATAGAGAAAAAAAAACTTCCTTTCTTTTTGGAAAATACGATAACTGTGGGGTGATGGAACAACACCACTCGTTCCTAGAATTGTTCTTAGGAAAAAAAATCTTAAGTTATTTGAAGAATGACAACATTTTGTAACTTTTTTTTGAAGAAAAACTGACGCTTAAGAAGATTTTTGTTCTTAAGACACTTTTGTGAATCCGGACCCAGCTCAGGTGTTCCAGTTAGTTGAGGGGTGTAAGTTTTAGAGGTGCCCTGTTCAGAGGTGAGTCATAACGTCCTGGACTGATTTTGTTACGTTTATGTAATTAACCTCTTGGAAAAAATGCTTCCTAACTTGCGTTTAGGTTTAGGAAAATAGGTTTAGGAAATAAGTCCTTTCCGATACCTGCCCTTACTGCAAACTGTAAAATCAGGAAACCTCTGTGATATTTCGGTTCAAAAGTCTGGAATTCAACAAGCTCTTCCACGAAAGTTTGAAACGAAAGCGATTCAGTCCCAGGAAGAGTCGATTCTGTGATTCGATTCCCTAAGAATTACAGCGTTGATTCCTCACACGGAAACCGAATCGCTTCACGTTTAGGCTGTAAGTGAGCAGCGTTCGCCCTATGAACCACCCTTTCTTTTACGTTAATATAACGAATTACTTGCGCTTACGATTAGGGGTGGGCAATATGACAATATCTTATCGTATCGTGAGCCGTTTTGTTATGTTATGCTTTTCGGAGCGGATCGAGGATATCGTCAGTGCTTAGAGAGCGTAATTAGTTCTGTTTAATTGGATTGCAGCACATTTTGTATTAAAATCACTTTACTTTTTTGTAATATTTGAAGTGATTTTTAAGAATCTCTCAGCGATCACGCGTATCGTGATAAATATCGAGTATCGTGTACATGCCTTTAAATAATGTGATTGAATATTTTTACCAGATCCGTATTGTTTAATGGTTAAGGGAACGTGAAGCGCTCGTTTTGTTTAAGTCAACAGGCACGAAAACGAGTCATGGACTCCATAAACGGCTCAGTTATGGTGTGGAACAGGGATGGGATGTGTCACCTTTCAATATTTTGCTTTTATTTACGCATTGGGGATGTGTTTCTTGTGGTTGCTTTTACATAAGTAATCATTTTGATCAGTACTTTTATGGCCTTCAGTTCAACATAAAAGGGTCGCTACTCCCCCAAAGAGTTGGCGTGCTGCAAAGATCAAACCCGGAGCACACAAAGGCGGGGGACGGGGTTGATCGAAAGAGAGTGTTGCTCAGGATGTTGCTCTGCATGTCCTTGGATGAAGACCAGACCACATTTAATGTTATCAATAATTCATAAGGGTTCGAAACATCCCTCCTTTTATCTCTCCACCCTATGAAGGAAGGTGGTGCTCACCCACCTGCTATGAAGTTCCACACGTAGAGGCCCAGAGGACCCTTGATGGACTGGTATGGAACCTTTCTGGCATTGTAAATGCAAAATGCCAGGCTTACCACAGCAAAGCCGATCGAGATAAACAGGAAGAAGATGATGGTCATATGAAGACCCGTATTGACTTTCCTTACCAGCCTGGGGAAAACTGAAGAGCAAAAGAACAGATTAAATCCTGTACGCGTTACCTGCTCATAGAATAATAATAATAATAATAATAATAATAATAATATTATACAAACTGACTGTAGACTTTGGACCGGCGGCTGCCCAGGCCACATTTTCGGGTTTTACCGCCCTGAAAGAGCCCGTAGTAAATGTCCCCGGTGAACAGAGCCAGCTCCTGATCGGACGCGTTGACCAGGTCGGCCCCGGTCTGACACAGGATGGTGGCCGTGATCCAGCGCTCGGTGGACAGAGCCACCACCAGGAGCACCACGGAGCCCACGCTCACGACCGAGCCCATGGAGAACACCACCTGCTTCCACACAGTCGGCATGGCTCCCATCAGCCGGACCGACCAGCCCCATGCCGCCCAACCGGGTACGGGAACGCCACGATCCCACGCATCCACTGGTGAGGAACAGAACGAAAGTATAAATGAAACGCCTGTACGAACCACCCGACTTAAACATGATCTAAATTAAACACCTGTACTAAAGATGTAAATAAACACGAGTATTAAAGATCTAAATTAAACACCTGTACTAAAGACCCAAATTAAACACCTGTACTAAAGACCCAAATTAAACACCTGTACTAAAGATCTAAATTAAACACCTGTACTAAAGATGTAAATAAACACCTGTACTAAAAATCTAAATTAAACAGCTGTACTAAAGACCCAAATTAAACACTTGTACTAAAGATCCACATTAAACACCTCTACTAAAGATCCAAAGACCTGTACTAATGATCTAAATTAAACACCTGTACTAAAGATGTAAATAAACACCAGTATTAAAGATCTAAATTAAACACCTGTACTAAAGACCCACATTAAACACCTCTACTAAACATCCAAAGTAAAGACCTGTACTAATGATCTAAATTAAACACCTGTACTAAAGATGTAAATAAACACCTGTACTAAAGACCCAAATTAAATACCTGTACTAAAGATCCAAAGTAAACACCTGTATCAATTATCTAAATTAAACAGCTGTAATAACGATCTAAATAAACACCTGTACTAAAGACCCAAATTAAACACCTGTACTAAAGATCTAAATTAAACACCTCTACTAAAGATGTAAATAAACACCTGTACTAAAGACCCACATTAAACACCTGTACTAAAGATCCAAAGTAAATACTTGTACTAAAGATCTAAATAAACACCTGTACTAATGATCCAAAGTAAACACCTGTAGCCTATTAATAATCGAAATAAACACCTGAAGTATATTAATGATCCAAGTAAACACCTGTAACATATTAATGATCTAAATTAAACACCTGTAGTGTACTAATGATCCAAATTAAACACCTGTTTCAATGATCTAGATAAACATCTGTACTAAAGAGCCAGATTAAACACCTGTACTTACGCTCCAGATGTAGTACCTGTACTAATAATTTGTAGATAATTCCATGTTGTATATCCCCCAGTACTGTTCGAAGGTAAAACACTGACTCTAAATGAGAGTGCCGAGTTAAAGGTGAGGAAACTGAAGCTGAGGCGAGTCACACTGATCTCTCTCTCTCTCTCTCTTTTAGGAAACCTTATCCTTTTTGTCTGAGCTCCAGTTCCATGGCAGAGGTAAAAATACACCGGTGCTCTTTCTCTTTTACACGAGAACACCCAGGTCAGCTCAGTTAAAGACTTAAAGAGCCCGGAAAGAATATAGCGAAATGGAAAATGTACTGAACTCTGTCCTTTAGAAGCTTGGTAGTATTTAATGATCTCTATCTCTACGTCTTTCAGAAAGACCGAAACCTTACAAGAAGAACTGGTTTTGGTAAGAACTTTAAAGCCAGCATACTAATTGGAAGAGTTCAGCAAAAATTATGTTATGTTGAGTGGAAAATTTGGTCACCTACCGCTTATTGAAATTGTGTGTTGTTCCTCACCTGGACGCTAGGGGGAAACCGTAGGATTTGGGAGACACTACTGTATAAATAGAAGCACAGTCAGTAATCGTCCGGGTGTTTTTTAAATTAAGCTTTTGTCCTGTTTGTGCGCGTTTGGTCTGAAGACGGTAAGCGGTTTGTCTGTTTTTAATTCGTCTTTAAATGGAGTTTTGTCACTGGATAACGTTTAGAAAGCCTGATTAACGTCACGCTAATCGACGCAAATCGAAGCAGGTGATCCTGAGCTTGACTTTGACTTTATGAATTTACACGTTTAAATAGTTTCAGATGATGTGAAATATAGAGGCTATTTATAAATGTTGACTTAATATTTGTGGCTGTTGTGTTGTGTATGTTATATAAGTTTTTAAAGGATGAAATATTAAACAAGTAAACAACTACACTTTGTGGTTTCTACTAGGTGTTTGACGTCTTTTAATGTTTAACCTTTAATATCTGCTCTTTAAGTTGTATTTGTGATTGTTTTTGTATGTTCTGTGATATTAAGTTATCCTACGAGAACATTCATAGTGTAATGAGTCAAGTTCATTGCGGTTAAGTTAAACTGCTGCACAGATGGAGTTGTTATTCCGTTAGTATCCACTCGGGGGCGCTAATATGCCATAGTTTAATCTGTTCATGACTAGCGCAGCATCTCTAGTGAATGGTTTGAATTAAATGAGTGTTTATTCACACCGACATCTTTCTGATCATGATCCGATAAAATACTATAAATGTTTTATTTTCACTTTATTTATGAATAATTGAGCTGACTGAGTTATGTTTGTAGCCGCTGTCTGAGTTGAATGTGTGATTATATAAATGAGTTTTCATGATAAAATCTTAATCATTAACACTAAATATCTTTACACTTTGCTCTGTTTGCTCTAGTTCTGGATTTGTCCTGTTATTTCCGGTTTGGTTTCTGCTTCTGGGGTTAAGTTCTCCTTAGCTTAGCCTTCTTTAAATGTGCTGGTATGAAACCCTACTAACCTCTGAGCCCTTCCCCGTCTCTCTCTCTCTGACCCCGAGCCATTGGCTGAGGCTCAGAGGTTCCCAGAGGCTCAGTAACAGGAGGGCAGAATCATTTAATCCAACTCTAAAAAGGTAAGGCTCGTGTTCATTTATTTTTATAGTTGTGTGACTAATTGGATTTAACTTTGTGTTTTTGTGTTAAAATGCTATAAATGTTATTACAGTCCCTACGGGTTTGTTTACTGACTCTGAATGTTCTTCACTGTTTATAAATAATTAAACTGATTTTCTGTAGCTGTTTAAGGATAAATGTGTGATTATATAAATGTGTTTTAATTATAAAATATTAAAGGTTAACAGTAAATAATAACTCTGGTTCCTCTAGTTCTGGATTAGATGTTTTTAGTCTTTAATATTGTGTCTTTATAAATGTGTGACTTTAGCGTTTGTGCTTTAATCCCTGTGTTTTTGTTTATCTCTATGTTCTGTGATAGGAAGTTATGATGTCATAATAATTAGTTGGTTCTGCTGCACTGAAGTCATTTCTACTGTTTAATAGTTTATGAATCCACATCTATAAATAGCTTCATCATGGTGTTACGTTTTTAAAAGGGTTAAACTGACTGAAGGTGTTTCTGTAGGGGAATCTGAAGGCATCCCATAATGCAATGGTGCTGCCGTGAAGCCGTTGGATGGAGGAACGTGTCAGTGGACGAGCAGAAGGAACCTTCATATGGAAGTGGGTTAGCTTTGTGTGGTTTTATATTAAGATGCTATGAATGTTGGCTTACAGTCCAGATGTTGAAGCAGAACTGATTAGAACATGAATGTGGTGTTTAGGTTCAGATGATCTGTAGCTCCCAGCGATGGAAGCAGGGTTTGGGTTAGTTTTGGTGCCTTACAGAGGAATGGAGTTTTGTTCCAGTTGCTCTGATGTGCATGATCTGAAAGCGGTTTTGGTTCCAGAGCTAGTTTTTGTTCCTGCGTCACTAACAGAGGATCAGCAGCACAGGATGTGGAGAAAACTTCATCCCATCAGAACCTGAAGGGAAAGCGTTGGATCTGCTCCTCATGGCCCCTTTTGTTGTTGCCTCTGGTTCAGATTAATCACATGTACATAGTGTTTCTCCTTGTATTCTTATTTTCTGCAGTCCTTTGTTCTTCAGATACCGACAATCGTTCTCCAATGTCTTATCCTGGCCTGCTGAGCGGCTGTTTGATCGGGGACACGGGTTTTCCACGTAGCTACGCATATTTTTAAAAGGTGTTTTGCCCCATAGGATCGAATGGGAAGTTTTTGCACCTTCCTATTACAATGATACAAAATACCCCACCTCCTAGCAACCATCTGAGATCCCTAGCAACCACTTCGCACACATAGCAATCCACCTGAGATCCCTTAGCAACACCATAAGCACCCACTTAGCACCACCATAGCAACCACTGTAGCAACACCATGCAACACTTACAACACGCATAGCCAAACCACTTTGGAAAACCATAGCAAACCACTTAGCAACCCATAGCAACCACCTGAGGATACCGTAGGCAAATGCCTAGAGCAACACCATAGCAACCATCTGAGATACCCTTAGCAACACCATAGCAAACCACTTAGCAACACCATAGCAACCACCTGAGGTACCTTAGCAGCACCTAGCAAACCACTTAGCAACACCAAGCAACCACTTAGTCAACACCATAGCACACTTTAGATACCATAGCAACCACTAGCAACACCATAGCAACCCCTGAGAAACCAGGCACCCACTTTAGCAACACCATAGCAAACCCCTGAGATACTTACAAATGCATAGAAACCACTTAGCACACTATAGCAACACCTTAGATACTTTTTAGCAACAGCCATAGCAACACCGGAGAAACCATAGCAACCACTAGCAACACCATAGCACCCCTGAGATACCTTCGCAAATGCTAGCAACCACTAGCAACACCATAGCAGCCACTTAGCAACACAGATCAACCACCTGAGAATAACATAGAAACCACTTAGCAACACCATAGCAACCACCTGAGATACCTTAGCAAATGCATAGCAACCACTTAGCAGCACCATAGCAACCACTTGAGATACCATAGCAACCACTTAGTAACACCATAGCAACCACCTGAGAAACCATAGCAACCACTTAGCAACACCATAGCAACCCCCTGAGATACCTTAGCAAATGCATAGCAACCACTTAGCAACACCATAGCAACCACTTAGCAACACCATAGCAACCACCTGAGATACCATAGCAACCACTTAGCAACACCATAGCAACCACCTGAGATACCTTAGCAAATGCATAGCAACCACTTAGCAACACCATAGCAACCACTTGAGATACCACAGCAACCACTTAGCAACACCATAGCAACCACCTGAGATACCTTAGCAAATGCATAGCAACCACTTAGCGATACCTCAGCAACCAACTTGTGACACCATAGCCACTATGTAGTAATGACTTGGTCTCTCTCTCTCTCAGCACTGCAGCCTGTTCATCTAGCGCCCCCTCCTCCCTCTAACTGGACGTGACTGGACTCGTCCTTGTTCGGACGCTCTCTCCCGCATTGGACTCTGGGACACAGGAAGCTAAGGTGGTGTGTTTAGTAAAGTTCCTCTATAATCTTAATAAATACACTATTTCTATATGTTTAGCTTTAGTATTTGCTCTTTAATCTCGGTTCCTTTGGTTATTTCTGTATGTTCTGTGATATGAAGCTATGAAATGGGAACATTGGTGGCGTACGCTTAGTGGGAATGTGTTACATCAGACGCTCTAAGATGCTGCTGGTGTCTGACTGAAGTGAAATGGCTGAGTATGACCCGTGTTCCTGTTTGATTTCAGACTCGATCCTTCAGTTCCTCCACTGGTCCCCTGTCATCATTCGGTTCTATGGCTGTTCTGTTACCCCTGGTTTGTTCCTGTGCTTTATGATTATGATTGTTGTTCTTTCAGCTGCTTTCCATTTGAATGTAAATCCTGTTTGATAAACTGTTGTTAGTGCTGCTGTTAGATAAGGGGGCCCCCTGCTGGTAGTTAGGCTGTGGTGTTGTTGTTGGTGTGTCTCTGTGCTCTCTGCTGCCCCCTCTGTCCTGTTAGAGAAGAGAAGAGGCCATGAGCTACAGGCCCAGGGATCGGCTGAACCCACAGTGGAGCTTCTGGTAAGTGTTTAAAACACTGCAGGTTTGTGGTTCTAAGGGTTTGTTTTTATTCTGAATGTTAGGTTTGGGATCTTAATGTTGCTTTGTGTTATATTTAATACTTGGGTTCTTTTTGTGATTGTTGTTGGTTTTTGTTTAACCTGTGTTATGATGATCAGGTTTATTTAAGCAGCAGAGACGGGAGGAAAATCCGATTTAAAGCAGCTCGTTCCCGAGTGTGCAGTTCCTCTGCTTTAAGGTAGTATTATGGGATGGAGACTGGGTTCAGTTGAGTCTTTAATTGTAATATTAGTGTTTGTTTGTCCCCTAGTTCTGCATCACACAGCTTCAGTCCGACTCGGGTAAGGATCGGCTGATGCACAGGATCAGGCTGAACTGGTACCAGATTCTCTCCATTCATGTGGTCCTGTTTGCTCTGTTCATGTGTTCTGGATTCTGATTGGTTCTCCTATTCTGTGTGTGTGTGTGTGTGTTACAGCTTCTTTATCTTCGGTTAGTGTTAAGCTTTATGATGATGCGGTTTCGGGAGCTTTGGTAAGTCCTGAGGGAGTTCCCATTGTTCCCAAGTGACATTTTATTCTTTTGATGAGTCCAAGTTAAAACTCTCATTTAAGAAGGGACTGGTATTGGGTGGGGTTTTGATCATTCCTAGATCCTCTGTGGTTCTTTCTGGTTTCTGGATCTGATCTTTAATTCATTATCACTAAGTTTTTCTCTCTTCTTTTCTTTTTATTTTAGTTTCTCTGTAATAATCTGACCAGCTCCTGCTCACTCCGGACCCCCTCAGATCTGCCCCACGCCCACCCTCGCTCTACGGGCACACCCGGCACGACGCAGGTTCTAGCTCTCCACCCTGGATGTGCTCCGGTTCCACTGATGACTCGGCTCACGGTTCCATGCTGCATAGAGACGGACATGCAGCACAACCACAAGCTAACAGATCTATGCCCTACTATACATAACCGGGACGGTACACGGACCGAGCATAGGTTGGACCAGGTCATCATCTCTAGGTGTCGTATTGGACACACCAGACTCACCCATATGCACCTACTGCGAGGGGACCCTCCCGTTTTTTGTGGAGCATGCCACAAACCCGTAACAGTAAAACATTTTCTGACAGAATGCTCAAAGTATGTTCAACACCGACGTCTTGCGGGTATGACACGGACAATGACCGAGGCTCTGAAACATGAAAACATTGATAAAATACTTCCTTATATCAAAATCACTGGATTGAGATCACAGCTGTAGACCACATACCGATATGGGTGTGTGGACTTTCGGCTGACGCTTGGATGTTTACCTTTCCTGCCATGTAAATGACCTAAGTGTGTACATGGCGTTAAACACACAAACAAACAAACATGGAGACGGTTGAGAGCCCGAGCGCCTCCTGCCGATGGGCTTTATGGGGTCGGGTGGTGGTTGGGGTGCCCCCGGGTCCGGGACTGTTCCTGTTTGGACCGGGAGCTTCAGCTGAAAAATCATAGGACTTAGGAACCCTAGGGACTGATGGATTAATTATGGTTTCTGTTCTGGAGCGTGTGTGTGTGTGTGTGTGTGTGTGTGTGTGTGTGTGTGTGTGTGTGCGCTATCATTCTTAATTTGAAATGATTTCCCTCCTTTTGTGTTCTTTGGTGATGTTGTTCTTTTGTTCTGCTTTCATTTCTTCTCTTTTGAATCCTGATGTTTTCGGCATTTGTTCGTTCTCATTATTCAGTTCTGTTATTCGGTTCTATGGCTGTTCTGTTACCCCTGGTTTGTTCCTGTGCTTTATGATTGTTGTTCTTTCAGCTGCTTTCCGTTTGAATGTAAATCCTGTTTGATAAACTGTTGTTAGTGCTGCTGTTAGATAAGGGGGCCCCCTGCTGGTAGTTAGGCTGTGGTGGTGTTGGTGTGTGTGTGTGCTCTCTGCTGCCCCCTCTGTCCTGTTAGAGAAGTGAAGAGAAGAGGCCATGAGCTACAGGCCCAGTGATTGGCTGAACCCACAGGGCCTCTGTCTGATAAGTATTTAAAGTGTTATTTGTGTTATTTATCATAAAGTCGTGTTAAATTCAGGTTCCTTCTTCATCCCTCTGTCCAGTTTGATCCCTTTGTGATGTCGGTTCTGTTTCTGCTCCAGGGGAGGGTCTGAGATAAAGCTTTATTCAATCAGAGCTCCTTCTGTTTATCCATG